>VDFB02129991.1:0-83167 GCA_007258455.2 Sequoia sempervirens
TTTATTATTATGTTTTTTTCATAAGTTTATTAGGTTAATTTTGATAATGTTTTTAATATTCTTGTTGCAGTTGACTGATCGGGGAAAGGCACCAGCAGTAGACGAGAGCATCCATGGTGAGGTGCAGTCAATATTTTGTGATGATGACATCACTTATTCAGCAAACCCTCTCGATATGGTAAGGAAGATCCAAAAAAAATGCAATGAAGAAATCGTTACGTTGATATTCATAGTGCCTCAAACATATGAGATAAGAGAGGGTTAAAATATTGTCTGAGAGATTACAAAACTTGCAAGTAAGCTATCATAAGGTCTTTAATTATAACATAAGTTCATTCATAGTTTTATATTTTGTACTCTTTTATGTCATGAACTAAAATATGTGTTGTTTTTACAAGGTTATTTTCCTCCTCATGATACTCCTGGCCATGATCAGGGTACTGCAAGTGCTGCCCGAGGAGTAGGGGTTGGTACAAGTGTCCATACTGATATTCCTACACATACATCACATCATCTAACCCCATCATCTGTGCCTATATTGCCGTCTGAAATGTCGGCAACACATACCATGCATGCATCTATTAATGCACCCTCTGGCAGTGAACACATGCCACAACATGTGTCAAGACATGTACCTGGGGATGCAGAGGCCACTAGTACTGGTGATGTTTTAGCAACATTTCTTGGATTTTCTTATATTACTAGTACGGGAACATTGTCGGTCACACTTGTGGTGACCGAGGATTTCGTTCCCATAAAGATAGAGAAGGTCTCAGGTACTTTAAAATGTTTTAATTATTATTATATATAATCCAATTGAAATTTACTTATTGATCGCTCTTTTTAGACTATTGATCCCATGATCATTTTGCAGGAAATGATGTTTTTTATAAACATCTAAAGGATATTACATTGGATCTCTTCGGGCCCACCATACGTACACGGTGGAATGCCCAAAATCAAGATTTAAAATATGAGTTCATTAACCGTTTAGTTGTGTTGTTCAGTGATAAAACATTCAACCGAACTAAGGTCCTTAAGAAAGATGGTACCTATCTAAAGTATGTGAGAGACGAATATAAGTCACATTTAGAGAAGAACAAAAAGTACAAGTGTCCCCCCATGATTCTGAAGAGGGGGTGGAAGGACTTGGTGTCAGATGGAAAGGAGAAGGGTAAAAAGAAAAAAAGAAAGACACCACTGGGCCAAGGAAGGTATGTGATACTATCAACAATGTACTGATTACTCTTTTTTTGACATAATCTAATGTATTTCAAACTTTTCATAGGATGCCCAACACATCAAAGGCAACAAAGGCAAGACTAGAAAAACACAGGCAACACAAACTTGGCTTTGGTGGTTATATGAAATTAGCCACACGAATTGTAAGTATCAATAAATGAAATGTAGTATCCAAATGTAAATTGAAAACAATTTTGGTTTTATCACACCATAGAAGAAAAATTCATGATCTTATGCAAAAATGTAGGGCTCTGAATTCGAGTTCCCACAAAAGATGATTGAAGATTGCCTTCTAGTAAGGCTATGGAATGGGAACCTAAGAGTCTTGATTGGGCAAACAAAACCTTCCACTACATCCGACAAGTAAATAAATTAAATAAAGTTTATTTAAAATTGAATACTTGTGCAATCTATTCAATATTAATTTCCACCATAAATAATTACATTCCTATTTGTTTTAAACATTCAAGCAATGATAATACTACACATGACATTGGAATGCAGCCTGGTGACGGTGGAGCACAACCTATAGATGAAGGTCATGGTGTGCATCTCGATACTTTAGAGCATGTAGAGCGTGATCAACATGTTGAGCATGATTAGGCTAGAGAAGATCAGGAACATGATGTGGCCCCATCAGGTAAAGAGGACCACTCTAAAGTTCTTTTAAACATATTTAATTGCAATTGGTGTATTAATTATTGTAACATTTTGTGTTTCAACTTTAGAGCATGTAGAGCGTGATCAATGTGTTGAGCATGATTAGGCTAGAGAAGATCAAAAACATGATGTGGCCCCATCAGGTAAAGAGGACCACTCTCATGTTCTCTTAAACATATTTAATTTCAATTGGTGTATTAATTAATGTAACCTTTCGTGTTTCAACTGCAGATCAAGATTTAAAGGGTGTTCAACATGTTGAGCATGAGTCTATAACAAAAGTTCAGGAACATGATGTAGACCCATTAGGTAAAGAGAACAACTCTTAATGATCTTTTAATTAATGAAATACTTGTAACAACAATAATAAAACATATCAGTTTAACATTTCTTTCTTATTGCAGCAGACCACCCCTTGCAATGACGTCCACGTCATGAGCAAACGACTATCAGCATGTGAATCTTCCTTAATAGCCATAACTGTCATGCAGAAGAACATTTCATAATAGACGTAACTAACATGTAGGAGAATCTGCATTTCTATCATGCATGAGAATATTTAGATAGTCACTTGAAACGCCTCCTTAAAATAGGTATTTGTAATGCATCTTGTGCGTCCTCTTTTGCATGCAAAATGTAACCCCTTCTTTGCTTATAAAAAGAAGAGAGACGATTCCTTATTAAAAGTTTTGAATTCTTGTTTTCAAGTAAAGTCGTTCTTTCAAGGAGAAGTTTGCCATTTTTACAACAGGTTATTGTGAAGAATAGATTAATATCAAGGAAGAAAATAAAGTTGTTTGTATGCATGTATCTATGAGAGATACTATTCTTTTGTAAGTCAAGTTGTAAGCTGTTTTGCTGCTACTTCATTTAATATAAGAGAGATTCATTTGTGGCTGGGTTTTTCTCCCTCAAGAGGAGGGTTTTCCCAAGATAAATTTTGTGTTCTTTTGTTCCTTGTGTTCATTTTCTGTTTGCTTTCATTTTTGGTTCTAAATTCAACATGGTATCAGAGCGGGTCTAAAGAAAAGATCCAAAACCAGAACTCTTAAGCTTTGAAATATTTTTTTTGCTTGTCTTCTTGTCTGGTTATTTCAGCTTCCTACAATGGTGAATGGACTCAAAGTTGAGGACAGGCTAGATGGTGCATCCAACTTTCCTTCATGGAAATTCAGAGTTTTAATTGCTCTTGAAGAAAATGACCTTCTCAACTTCGTGTAGATGAACCTGCTGATGACACTGAGAAAGTTCAGTGGAGGAAGAACCATATTATGGCAAAGAAGATATTGATTGATTTTGTTAAGGATCATTTGGTACCTGTCATTTCCAAGCTAAACTCAACTAAAGAGATGTTTGAGAGTCTTCAAAGTTTGTATGAATTCAACAACACTAGTAGAGCTCTAGCATTGAGGCGTCAACTCTTTCATATTAAAATGGCTAGAGGAGAATCTGTTGTATCCTTCTTCATGAAAATTTTAGAATTGAAGGATCAGCTAAATGCTATTGGAAATTCTATTGAAGACAAAGACCCGGTTATGTTGGCCATGAATGGCCTTCCTCACTCTTGGGAATCCTTCATTCAAGGAATTAGTGGGAGAAATAAACTTCCTAAGTTTGATAGATTGAGAGCTGATTGCATTCAGGAAGAATGCAGACTAGAGACTGAGGCAATGTTCGTAAAACTCTTCATGAAGATGATCATGTACTTGTTGCTCATTCTTCTAAAGGAAAGAAAGGTAACTTCAAAAGTTTCAAAGATAAGAATTTTGTTTCAACTCCTGATTTCAAGAAAAAGAAGAAGAATCTTTCTAGGATTCAGTGTTTCAGATGTGACAAATTCAACCACTATGCTAGAGATTGTCTTTCTAGACCCAAGCATCAAGTGGCTACTTCAAATGTTGAAAACTCTTCTCCTCAAAGAGAGTCAAGTGAAAATTCAGAGGGGTTCTTATTCATTTCTGCTCTTTCTAGCAATGTTCCTACTGACTGTGATACATGGCTTATTGATAGTGGAGCCTCTCGACACATTACTGGTTATTGTAAACACCTCTCTAATTTGAAAGAAAAAGATTCTCATCTTCAAGTTATTATTGGTGATGATGTTTGCTTTTCTGTGAAGGGTGCTAGTTCTACATCTTTTCAGTTAGTCTCTGGAATTCCTCTTCATCTGAGTAATGTTCTTTTTGTTCCTGGTATTAAGAGGAATTTTATTTCTATTTCAGCATTGGAAGACAAGGGTTATCATGTTGCTTTTGCTGAAGGCAAAGTTCTTGCATGGAAGAAGAACACCAACATTCAGTCAGCTCGTGAGATTGGAGTTCATCGTGGCAGTCTTTACAAACTTTCAGCTCGTCCTATCCTTGCATTAGCTCATGTTTCTCTAAGTTCAAGCGAGCTGTGGTATAAAAGATTTGGTCACCTAAATTTTGGAACCTTGTCTTCTATGGAGGAGGTGGTAGTTGGTCTTCCAAAGCTGAACCAAGATTATGAGGGTGTCTACAAAGGGTGTGCTCTAGGTAAGAACATTAAAAGTACTTTTCACGGTAGTGAAAGTAGAGCAAAGGATATTCTAGAGTTGATTCATTCTGATTTGTGTGGTCCTATGACTGTTGCTTCTCTTAGCGGTTTTTGGTATTAGGTTACTTTCAATGATGACTTCTCTCGTAAGACATGGATTTATTTTCTTAAATCTAAAGAATCTGATGAGGTGTTGTCCAGATTTAAAGAATTTAAAGCTCTTGTTGAAAATTTGTCTAACAAGAAGATAAAGGTTTTAAGATCTGATAATGGGGGTGAACATGTCTTTGGTATATTTCAAAAATTTTGTGTTGAAGTTGGGATTAAGAGGGAGTTTTGTGTCCCTTATAATCCTCAACAAAATGGTGTAGCTGAAAGAAAGAACATAACTATTGTTGAGGCAACGAAGGCTATGATTAACGATCAAAGTCTTCAATCATTTTTATGGGCAGAAGCTTGCAGGACAGCTGTATATTCAAAATCGTAGTCCTCATCAAATCTTAGTCAATATGACACCAGAAGAAGCCTTCTCAGGTTCTAAACCAGATATCAGTCATCTCATAATTTTTGGATGTCCAATCTACATTCATGTTCCAAAAGAGAAAAGGTCTAAGTTCGAACCTTCAGGAAAGAAAGGCATATTTGTTGGTTATAGTGAATCATCTAAAGCATACATGATTTATATTCCAGGTCAAAAGCAGATTGAAATCAGCAGAGATGTCTCTTTTGAAGAAGATGTAGCTTGCAAGAGATCTAAAGTATCTAATATGGAAATTGATAGAGAGGATTTTGAACCTTCTCCAGACATGGAGATGGCTGTTCTGGATTCCCCTTCTGAGATTCAGAGGGAGATTACAGAATTAGAAGACTCTACTGATCCTGTTGATTCAGTTGATCCTATAGATACTTTTGCTGGTCCAAGTAATGCTTCAGCTGATAAGAAGAGACCTTTGTGGGCCAAGCATATTGTGCAAGAGGTTGAAAAATTTGCAGCTCCTCGACTCACTTTCAGAGAGAGTAAAAGACCTCATAAGTTTGTAGGGTGTGTAGCCTTGATGAGTCATATTATAGCATCTAAGCCTTCCAATTTTGAAGAGGCTTCAGATTAGCAAGTGTGGAAGGATGCCATGATTGAGGAGTATCAATCCATCATCAAGAATGATGTTTGGGACATTATTCCCAGGCCCAAAGGTAAATCTATTATTTCTTCTAAGTGGTTGTTCAAAATTAAACATGTAGTTGATGGGAGTGTAGAAAAATATAAAGCCAGATTTGTAGCTAGAGGTTTTTCTCAAAAGGAAGACATAGACTATGAAGAGACTTTTGCACTCGTAGCTCGTTATACTTCTATTAGAACTATCATAGCTGTTGCGGAAGTTAAGGGTTGGAGACTTCATCAAATGGATGTGAAGAAGACATTCTTGAATGGGATAATTGAAGAGGAAGTATACATTGAACAACCAGCGGGCTTTGTGATTCATGATAAGGAGTCTCATGTGTGCAGGTTGAAAAAGGCCTTATATGGCCTTAAACAAGCTCCTCATGCTTGGTATGAGAGAATTAATCATTATCTATTGAGCTTGAGCTTCCTAAAGAATGATGTTGATCCAAATTTATATTTCAAGGTAAGTGATGACAAAGTCTTAATCTTAGTACTTTATGTTGATGACTTGTTCCTCACTGGTGATGATGATCTCATATTTAAATGTAAGGAGTTATCTTCTGAATTTGAAATGAAAGATCTTGGTCTGTTGCACTACTTCCTTGGGCTTGAGGTATGGCAAAGACCAAATGAGATTATTTTGAGTCAAGGGAAGTTTTCTATTGATATTTTGAAGAGGTTTGGTATGTTAGATTGTAAATCAATGTTGACTCCTATGGAAGCAAATCTGAAAAAGTTACATGAGGTTGCAGCCACTTCAGATTTAGTTGATCCTACTATGTACGAGCAGTTAATTGGTTTTTTAATGTACCTGGTTAATACTAGGCCTGATATATGTTATGTTGTTAACACTTTAAGTCAGTTCATGTGTGAACCAAGACAGATTCATCTTGTTGTAGCTAAACACATATTGAGATATGTACGTGGTACAGTGGGATATGGTCTAAAATATTCTTCTTGTGTAGAACTGAGCTTGCGGGGGTACTTTGATTCAGATTGGGCAGGCTGTGTGCCTGACAGGAAGAGCACTTCAGGATGTTGTTTTAGCCTACGTACAACTATGATTTCTTGGTGCAACAGGAAACAATCATGCGTTGCTCAGAGTACAGCTGAAGCATAATATGTTGCAGCTTGTGTGGCTGCAAGAGAAGCTATATGGCTTCGCAAATTTCTTGCAGGATTGTTTGGTCAGCCTTTGGAACCTACATTGATTCTTTGTGATAACCAAAGTTGCGTGAAGCTTTCAATTAATCCTATCTTTCATGATAGAACCAAGCATGTGGAGATCAAGTATCATTATTTAAGAGATGTGGTTCAAAGGAAAGCAGTTGAAATCAAGTATATTTGCATGGATGAGCAGACAGCTGACATTCTCACCAAGCCACTTCCTAGAGTAAAGTTTTCTTATTTTCGAGATAAGCTTGGTATTGTGGAGAATGTTGCCATTGCTAAGAGAGAGTCTCAGCCTCAATGACTCTTGCTTCATGTGTTAATGCATTTCTCTCTGCGAGAGAGATTTGAGGTGCAAGTCCTTGTTAATGCATTTCTCTCTGTGAGAGAAATTTGAGGTATCAACCCTTGTTAATGCATTTCTCTATACGAGAGAGATTTGAGGTATCAACCCTTGTTAATGCATTTCTCTACGAGAGAGATTTGAGGTATCATCCCTTGTTAATGCATTTCTCTCTACGACAAAGATTTGAGGTATCAGCCCTTGTTAATGCATTTCTCTATGAGAGAGATTTGAGGTATCAGCCCTTGTTAATGCATTTCTCTCCGCGAGAGAGATTTGAGGTAAAAGCCCTTGTTTCAGTCTATTGAAGTAGCTATGGTTGACGTCATGATGAGATGACATCACACTTGTGCATAGATATCTGAAAAGATACCTCCCTAGCTAAGAGGGAGTGTTAATGTTCCGGTAGCTACAAGAGGTATCTTCTAGTAGCATGTGAATCTTCCTTAATAGGCGTAACTATCATGCAGAAGAACATTTCATAATAGACATAACTGACATGCAGGAGAATCTGCATTTTTATCATGCATGAGAATCTTTAAATAGTCACTTGAAACGCCTCCTTAAAATAGGTATTTGTAATGCATCTTGTGCGTCCTCTTTTGCATGCAAAATGTAACCTCTTTTTTGCTTATAAAAAGAAGAGAGACTGTTCCTTATTAAAAGTTTTGGATTCTTGTTTTCAAGTCAAGTCATTCTTTCAAGGAGAAGTTTGCCATTTTTAAAGCAGGTTATTGTGAAGAACAAATTAATATCAAGGAAAAAAAAAGAGTTGTTTGTATGCATGCATCTATGAGAGATACTATTCTTTTGTAAGTCAAGTTGTAAGCTATTTTGCTACTACTTCATTTAATATAAGAGAGATTCATTTGTGGTCGGGTTTTTCTCCCTCAAGAGGAGGGTTTTCCTAGGATAAATTTTGTGTTCTTTTGTTCGTTGTGTTCATTTTCTGTTTGCTTTCATTTCTGGTTCTAAATTCAACACATTAAGATCACGAGCAGAGGGAAAAACAACTAAAGGGGGGACAGATATTGATTTAGAAAACGATACTCCACTTCAAATTTTTGTAGCTTTAAAAAAGACAAAAAAAAAGTGATTGTAATCATATCATGACAACCATATTTTTTATAATATGTAAAAATTAAAAGAATGAATATTATATGTTAATGAACAAATGTGAATATGTTAATTAATGAATGTTATATGTTAATGAATGAATGTTATATGTTATTAATAGATGAATGAATGACTATTATATGTTATTCATGGATGAATGAATGATTAATGTTATATCATTGGGTATGGGGAATTGAGAGTGATGTGAGGGGGTAGGAGGGGGAGGGGCCAAATGAGCTTCCACCATCACATGGTTGGCCCTGTTAAGTAGAGATTATTAAACTATTCTCGAAACAAAGAGAAGCTTAATAAGGTAATGCACTTTTCAATATAAGAAATGCATCGTTTGAAGCATCAAACCAATATGCAAAGATGAAAGAAAGTGCTAACTTTTCACTATGGTGGCAGAAAAATGATTCTTTATACCCTGAATCCATGCTCTACATCATAATTTGAAGTTGTTTCCATTCTAATGTTCTTAGTTTAGTTTGTTTGTATGGCTTTGTATGAATACCACATTGTGTTGTGTGTGGATTTGGTTTCAAAGCTCCGTTTCTTCTATTTTTAGTGGTGACATAACTCTAAAATTTGACTTTTGTGCATAACAGGTTAGTGGAAAAATTGATGCTGAAGGGTTTAGAGGCTCGATTGAGATAGATACATGGATATTTGGATCTTGTTGTTGATGGGAGGCTTTTACTTAACCATGAAATTTTGTACCATCTCAGGTATGCAAAACTTTCTCTACTTACATTCATTCTTGATCATAAATGTTGTAAATGATATTAATGCTTCAAACTTAAGATTCGTTTCATTGTTATAATGATCAAAATGTTATACTTTGCTATACATTCAAGCATTCTCTTTCCCTACCCTTTGCTCTCTCCCCCCTCCTTTTAATAATTTTCTTTGTCATAAAAGATTCACATTTCTGTCTCATTTACACAAATTTATCTGAAGCGCTAGGAGTAAATAAAGATATGTAAAAGATGATGGATTATGTCTAAACAACAACTTTCCATATTATAGCTAATTAAATCCTTAATATTTGAATAGTTTAGAGCTTGAATAATGCTTGTATATGCATGCATAGTAATAAGGTAGCCTATGTGAAGATTGAAATTTAAAACATCACTTTGGTATTTTTCTTTAGGCAGTGAAATGATATTTTGAGTAATACAAACCTACACACATTGATATTTTTCGGCATTGCATTGAAGAATTTTTTTTCTCTTATACCTACCCTCGGCTAGACATGGAGGTATATAACATTGGTTTCTGGGTTTATTCTATAAGTAGTTAATTTCACAGAGGAAGACTAAAATCTTCTTAATGTCCTGTGTTAGCTGTGAAAGCATATGAATCACTTGTTGAAGACACCATTTTGCATTCATCCAAAAACTGGTTTGTTCTTTTTTCTTATGTTTCTTGCATGTGTTTTTTTAGGCTCTAGAGATGTAGCTCGACTCTTTCCTTTGCACTTTTCATCTATTTTGATGATTACAGTAGATTGTCCTCATAATTTTTCATGTAGATCTGTTTGTAACCTTATTTTCTACCAATCAATTTGCAAACCACTCACATATTAAGGACCATTTCACTAACTTGTAGTCATCCATTACTTCATATGTTGTAGGTTGTGTCTGTGTGCCGATAAATCCTGATGATTGTGAGAACTTTAATCCTACAATTGTACCCAATCTTTCTCAAGTAAAAGTCTTACCTTATTTTATAGTACTTTAAATGCTTAATTGAAGGTGCTTCTTTAGATCTGAGATGGTTGAACCCTGGATTAAAATATGGTATTAGATGGGCATTATCATGATAAAACTAAGGTCCATTGAACACAAATTACGAACATAATTTACTGGACTATGAATAGTGTTACAATTATAATTATTTCTCCTTTACCTACCTCGGCATTAATGAAAAAGATAGATCCCTATAAATCTAACCATGAAAGTGTTGAAATCTGCAGTATCTCCAAGACTCTGAAAACTATCAAACATGTTATTTTTGAATGTTTTTATGCTCAGGAATTTTGGTACTTATTTTGCCATAAGCTAAAGGTCTGGAATAGCAATGGTAAAATTAATTGGCATGATATTTTGTTTTGTAATTTCAAGCTCAAGTTTGATTGTAAGCTATTTTCGTATTTCTTATCCAATGAGATCATGTGGCGATAAGTTATCATTGGTGAGAATCGTAGCGATACACTTAAGACCGAAGGAATAATTCTCGGAGAGACTCAGAATATCGGTATGACCGCATAACACCATAGCGACATATGATCTATTAGCTATAGGTGAGACTTAGAACATCGATGAGATCGTGTGACACCAAAGCGATATGTAATATTGACTGTCGAAGAGACTCAAGGCGTCAGTGAAACTACATGACGTCTCAACGGGTGTCCAAATAAACATGGAAAATGACCGAATAAAATAATTGCTCGAGATTTGAATACGAAGGGACGCGACTTGATTGATCTCTCACCGATGGTACATTTCAACGAATATTTTTTTTAAAAAAATTACATTGTTTTGTCGAAATTTTGACAAACACAACCAACAATACACCGAAAAGGTCCGACGAAGTTGCTATAGCTGTGACGAAGGCTTCGTTGTAACTCCTTGTCAATTTCATCACAATTTCAACGAAGTCCACCGACAAATAACATAAAAGGGCCGACGAAGTTGCTTAGCTGCGACGAAGGCTTCATCGTAACTCCTTGCACATTTTGTCGCAATTTCGACGAACTCCACCGACAAATCACATAAAAGGTCCGACAAAGTTGCTTAGCTGCGACGAAGGCCTCATCGTAAATACTTGCCCATTTCGTCGAAATGGCAATGAACTTCTGGTGTTTTTTTGATGCTTCAAAAGAGCCATTGCAATTGCATTTTGGTTGTAATTTGTCGGTGGATACACAAAGTTTTCTTCGATATTTCGACGAACATCCGAGTCATTTTATGATGCAGACGATCGACGAATTTGCACCATTATTTCGACGTTTAATTCACCGTCGGGAGGGTGACGAAAAAATAGTGACGAAAATGTTTTCGTCATTTTGTCGCTTTTCTGACAAAGATTTGTCGAACGACCGACGAACGTCCGTCGGAAAATGGTGTCAAATTCAGTAGTGAGCTTCTATTTGATGAGATTATTGTGTCTTTAATGTTTATTTATTAAAGGGTGCATGAAACTAGTTTTAAATCCTTGGAAATATTTTAATTTCTTAGGTTTTCCAATTTTCCAAGTCTGCACCGAGTTTGGGCACTGAGTCTTAGTCTGATTCAAAAATTAGTTTGCTGACTCTGAGGCGAGTCTCAGTCTTGTAACACTACTCTTGAGAGATACAATCTAAAAAGGATTGTAGGTTAAATTAGCTACTGTATTATAAGGGATTTAATGTCTCAAAGACACATATGGCTACATGACTTAGGGCTTCACAAAAATGTTCTAATTGCTTTTACACTAGGAATAGTATAAAATAAAGGCACATTATGAAGGGTTTGTTAAATAGTTCTTATTAGTACTTGTCATCAGACAATACTATTGCAATGAGTTTTGTTTTTTGTTGTTTAACTAAGTATTAATAAATTATTTTTAACTAACTAGAAACAAAAAAATATCCCATTAAAATAAAATTTAAAGAATATGAAAATATTTAACTTTATAAATTTTAAAAATTATTTCTCTTAAACATGATTGGCTAAAAAAATTTGTATTATGACAATTTATAGGAAGTATAAAAGTGAACTATTATTTTGCCATTTTTATAGGAATGAATTTTACCTTGCTTCCACATAAATTATCTTTTATAAATTAAGTTACAAATAGGTAAATTATAGATAAATTAAATAATATTAATAAATGTTTTAGTAAAAGATAATAGTTGAGAAAATTTAATCAAAATTTATTAATTTAATCTTAATTTTAAAAATTAAACATTTAAATTATATCTTTTCATTTTTATAATATATTAAATAATTATTATGAATATGTTCCATCAAGCTAGAATAAAGGCATGCAATCGTTTTGTCCCATAAGTTAGAATAGAGGCATGCAATTGTTATTTGTTTCATAAGCTAAAATTTATATTATAATGATTAATATATTATTTACATAATTTACATAATTATTAATATTAATGTGTCAATGATTATGTTAACTTTGTATTTTTTTAAAATTGTTATTATTTTTTATATTAAAATAACTTAAATCCCATCAAACTAGAATATATACATGCAACTTTTTTTTTTCATTAAATGTAATATCCTAACATTTGCATTATAATGATTAATATATTATTTACATAATTTTAATAATTATTAATATTAATGTGTCAATGATTATATTAAATTTGTATTTTTTTAAAATTGTTTATTATTATTTATATTAAAATAACTTAAATGCCATCAAACTAGAATATAGACATGCAACCATTTTTTTTTTCATTAAATGCAATATCCTAACATTTACATTATAATGATTAATATATTATTTGTACATAATTTTAATAATTATTAATATTAATGTGTTATATTTTATATAACGATTATGTAAAAATTCTAATATGTTTAATTTTTTATTTTTTATTAATATATTAGTGGTATTATTTTTCTCTTTATAAAAATATATCTTTAAGAAGTATTTATATTATTTTTTAATATTATTAATATAAAAATTGAAACCTGGTCTCACGTGGTTGATTTTTTTGTTAATTTAGAATTTGTATGGATAGAGCTTAGTATTTCATATTTATAATATAATTTATACATATTAGTAGCAATTTAGAAACAATATTTAATTCTTCTTTCTTTCTTTTTCTTTGTATAAAATACAATGATTATTTTGATAAGCTAAATTCAGTGTATTTAAATATATGTTTCGTCCATCATTAAAGTAGCCTGTAATATTCATATAGAAAACCCTTAGCTAAATATTAAAAATCATAATTTTTATAAAAAATAATTTATATAATGTTTTTAAATAATATTATTTTATAAATCTTAAATATACAATTATAAAATCAATATTATATTACTCTGTAAATAAAATAATAAATTATGAACTTCACTAAATAAAAGTATAATAAAATTAACATTTATTGATGTATTTTATAAGTTAAATTATTCAAAATAATTATAATTGCATGTTTTAACTTTTTATAATAAATTAAATAATTTAAATTATAAAAACATGATATATAGCTATATTTTGTTCATTAAATGGTGTAATATCTACAATATAGATATACTAAAAAAAACTAATTAACAAAATTAAAATATAATTAATAATTAGTAATTAGTAATTAATAAAACTTATATATTTTTTTTTTCAACCCTACAAAACTATAATTACAATAATATAAAAAAGTGCCCGTGTATGCATAAGGGAGGCATAGGTGCGAATCAGTAACGGGATAATGCAGCTAAGAACGAAGGAAAATCCCAAGCCTGTTCTGGTATGAAACCCACTTTTGTGCCTAATTTATAATGAACTCCGTTTTCTACACTTTCAATTGTTAAGGGAACTGAAAGTCGCGAATAAGAATTTATGTTCTTGTAGAACAAAAAGCGTATATAGATCAAAATGTGAAGTACCCTTAGTTATACTTTGGTAGTGAATGTAGTTTGCACTAGCCATATGAGAGAGGAATCAAGTGGGATATTTGTTATGGTCATAATTCTTCCCAGATAATTTGACATGGTTCGGTACTCACAATGCCCAAGCTAGAATTGCACAATCATATGCTCCACCACAAATACTGAGATGTAGACGGCAAGAAATACAGGGAAAAGTTTCGGGACCAGCAGTGACAGAATGTTTTTGTGGAAGCAGGAGACGACAACTTAAATTCTTTAAGGAAAGTAATAAAATTCAAAATTTAAATAATAAATCTCAAATCTAGGAAAGTATAACACACTCATTTTAAGTATAGCAGCACATGAAAATTTAAAATTTCATTGATTTGAGTTTAGCAGTACATGAAAATTGGGATTCCATGAAGATTCGTTGATTCAGGTATAGTCATGCACGAATATTAAAAATTTAATTCTTTCGTCATCTTCACAACTGCTGTAGTGGCAAGTGAAATGGTGTTGCAAATGAAAGTGGATTGAGTTTTAAAATGCTAGAATTTTGGGTTTCAAAAGAATTGTGGGAAACCTACTGAGGGCCCAAAGCCCCCATTTTCCTATTTTCATGGGTTTTTAAAAATCCAAATTTCATATTTAATAAAACAGACATAAAGGATATCTGGCCATCCTTGGGACGGTTGAGGGAGGTCTGGGGTTTTCCATCTGCTCATGCCCCGTTTTGGGGACATTTCCTGGTTAACTCCATATCCTCGAATTGCCTAAGGTATGGAAACACCCAGGAAAGCTCCAGGGAGGATCGCTGTTTACCCCTAACACGATCCTCAAGACTGAGTAGATATTTGTTACATGCCGCATACCACACTAACATGCCAATTTTTATCTTTACTTTTTTTAAGTGCAAAGAAAGTGATTATATAACTACCTAAGCCCCTAAATGCTAAAGTGTAGAAGAAAGAAATGGAAAAAGTACTAACAAGAACTATGATTCTTAGCTAGTTATGCATTTGGTGGAAAATGGAAATGCCTTAATTTACAGTTATGAAGAGAATTTTACTAACCTCACGAACCGCAATCACTACACCTACAAGTTTATCACCAAGAAGCCTTTTCAGGACTTCATTCTTTTTAAGTGCCATAACAGCCTCATCCAATGATTTGGGCAATCTCTTCACAGCGCCTTCCTTCAGATCGGCTGGGTTTGATGCTGTTTCCAAATAACAACTTATGAAGCTCAGAAATCAGTATGATAGGAATAAAGAAAG
Source organism: Sequoia sempervirens (assembly GCA_007258455.2). Taxonomy (NCBI): domain Eukaryota; kingdom Viridiplantae; phylum Streptophyta; class Pinopsida; order Cupressales; family Cupressaceae; genus Sequoia; species Sequoia sempervirens. Next base: position 15,079 of record VDFB02129991.1, read on the forward strand.
GGAAACTTAGTCATAAGAGGAAAAATATAAAAACAATCTCATAAAAATCACAATGCTCGGAATTTTATGAATGCAAACAGAGAAACAGTGTCCATATGGTACACAGAAAAGACCATGGAAAGCATTGGAACCTGGGACAAACGGAACTGTAGAAACAATCTAACTAGTTCGAGCAAGCAGAAAACAACGAACAGAAAACAATTCAGCAATAAGTGTAACGAGCTGACCAATTTACATAAATGCAAAGGCAATCGCTTATGGTAAGGTAACGGCTATTTAAAGTCAAAGAAATAGATGGGAATTCACTCAAAAAGCACACATCGTGTCAACATAAAAAAAAGATTCAAGGAGGCAGATAAATTGCAACTTGGAAAAGAAAATTAGAGAACTTCCACATTTAAGTTGCAACAAAATTTATTAAAAACTCAGAATAGCAGTCTTCTTTAAGTTTAGCAAAAAAGTACATCATCGCCACAGGGACTATTGACTTCACAAAGAAAGTGGAACAAAAATTGCCAAATGGAAACAAGATATTTTAAGAAAAAAATATATTGGGAGTTTAAAACTGAATTTGGCTACATGGAGAGTATTAATCAATTGAGTGTCGATATCATAATTGCTGCCAGGCCCAAATACGGATTAGCACAACCATCAAATGTTTTGATCTCAAAGTTGCTCACAACTCCACTTGAAATGCCAGGAGGACATGCTGTCCGGATTGGAGCTTCTCGATTTTCCCTTCCCCAACAATGATATGCTCCACTCCATGTATTTGGCTGCAATCGGTCATAACTGCAATGTATATCAACATAAGTGTAAGTTGTGTAACTAAAAATAATGGATCATTACAAAAAGGCACACATCTAAGTCAATAATTTGGACAATGTTGAAAAGAAGCACAAAAAATTAATTTAATGTCAGATTCCACAATTGGAACATCTGCTCACTTGTCAATCACTTGAAGAATTATGAACTTTTTACAAATAACAACTGTTTGAAAATTGGATTATTCTGACCTTTTCCAACTTATCAATTCAACTAAGAATTAGAGATGCCACATCACTCTGTTAGTGATCTTCTATACGAAATACAAACTAAGAAATCCATACATCTGAAACCTAAGGAACATTCTATTAGTTATTGAAATTTTCCATTTTTACAGGCACACAAAATTGAAACTCGCCCTTGCACTTAATTTCATGCCTATGACATAGGGTTTGCATTAGCTTAAAAGTGGCTAGTCATGGAAACCAAAGAGGGGTATGGGGAAACTATTTTATATTCATTTTGGCCATATATTGGGATATCGGGATTATGGTGATATCAAGATGATCCCAGCCAGCTTCAGGGATGACTTTGACAATCTAGCAAGTAATTTGAATGCAAGAGAACAAACTTCTGGACACCATTTTTAAGGATTTCAGAAACTGATCTGCACCTCAAAGAGATGTGATTGACCTCTTTATGGCCATCACTGCATCAGAAATAGATTGTTTACAGTCTGTGCACCAAAAGCTGAGTATGATGACAATTAGCTCTTGAGAGCCAAGCACAAATAAATTTTAAAAGGAAAGGTGTTTTCTTTACTGAAACAGGTCAGTTAGGGCTGTAACATTTTGCTTTCCAGATTCCTTCAACCCTCTAAATTAATCATAAATATGATTTTTATTTGTTGTTTCCTGCACCTATTTGAGATCCAGTTAGATTATTTGTCATTTTTCTTTTTAATGCATGTCTATCATCAAGTCTGCATGGTTGGGAATGACAACTCTCACTGTGAAGTAGTTTTCCATGGTTACGTTGCTTACTCTCCCTTGGCATGCAAGGAAGAGATTAGAAGCAGTGATGGCTTCAATATTAAGTTCTGGGATAGTTCGACTCCTTGTATTTCCATGCATGTGACATAGTTGTTCTACCAAGTTCTTGTTAATCCAACAATCCTTTCAGCCAAATAGCACTGTAGGCAGCATCAAGGCATGACACAAGATTATTTAGGAAAGTGCACATGCTCAATTCATATACATAATATAACTTGAATAAGCACCACTACATCAAATACTGCAATATTTGAACCATTATGTCAATATTTGAATCATTTCTTTTGTTCCTTTGAACGTGTCCTTGATACTGCTACAGTGGACCATCCTGCTAAAATTGCTTCTTCATGTTGGTCACATTGGTCACGACCTTCTGTAGGAGGGTAGCTGCAGAACTTGGGACACTAGCTTAATTTTGTCTTTCTTGATTTCACTAGTAGTGATCATGTCATCTTCGAGCTTGACTACCTGTGCCTAGGCTTCATCAAGCTCATCAATTTCACAAGTTTTGATCAAGAATGCAATCTTTGATGGAATCACATTGATGAAGAAACTGAGAATATTTGTGGAGAAGGCCTAAAACTTGTGTTAATTTTTTCCACAAGTCAGTTGAATCATGCAACAAACTCCCTCATGGGCTCATTGTCATCAATTTTTGCATTTGAGAGTTGAGCAAACAGAACTTGACCATCCTCATCCAACGGAAGCATGACAAGAATTTCATGCGTATTGTCTCCAATTGGTGATGCAACCTGCAAATAGATGATGGAACCATTTTGTATTTGCTCTAGCCAGAATTTCAACAAAATGTCAAACTGCATATTGTGTGTTACTCCAAGAATCACAAGTTGTAGTAAAAGATGAAATATGTTAATTAGGGTGTTATGTACCATCACCATGGAATTCCATAAAATTCTTTCTTGAGCTTGATGGAAGATCATAGTGAGCTGCAAGTGCCAAGGGACCAATGATGGCTCCCACAATAATGAAAGTGGATGCAAATCATTAGGATCGTCATCATGATCATTCTCATCCATTGCTTGAAATGGTTCTTTATCTTGATCTCGATTTCCTACAAAATTATTAATGGGTTCACAAACCATTAGTGAAGATGAACCTTAACTTAATGTTCTTGGATGGGCATCTAAAATACAAGATTAGGAAGCCCTACCTTTCTCCATGATTTAATTCATAGCTAGGATGAAAACCTTTCAACCTAAGGTAGTAAGATTTTCAAGTTCAGCTTATTGTATCCTATTGCCAACTAAAAAGTCACCAAATAATGTTAGTGTTTTAATTTATCCTTTTCAAGACAACTCAAACTGGAATAATATTTATGGTAAAACCATTCTTTAAATATTAAGGGGATTTTTTTTTCTGATTTTTTCTTGGGGCATCAAGCAGCGAGGATGGGTACCCAAAGACGTGGCATGTACTCTATTAATAGAGCATTAATGGCCACAGGCCACTAGGTTTCAACATTCCTTCCTTTAATGTACCACTAGGTTTTTTTCCTCATTTCATTTTTTCACTGTCTTTAATTTCCGCATGAAATGATTTTGTTTTTCCATCTGGTGTCTGTCTTCTTCTTCCCCTTTCCTCAAAATTGTTGATTTCTAAGGTGGGATAGTGTTAGATTTATGATCAGATTTAATGCACAGAATTTAATTCAAAAATCAACACGATGACACAGCAGATACCCTGGGAAAACCCTCCTCTTGAGGGAGAAAAACCCAGCAACAATATATCACTTATATATTGAATCACAAAGAGAATCTCCTTTACAATGAAGGCCGATAATGAGACCAAGAGTATGCACCACAATCTGATGCAATCACAGATACAACCAGATGCAAATCGCTGATAATGAAACTCAGCCTTCAACAATAACAATCTGCACTTGATGAAGAACTCGCACTTCTCTTGAATAGAACTGAAGATGAATATGGAATGAATGCAAATGAATCGATGATAAACAATGAAATATCATCAAGTATATATACAATATAAGAAGAGAGGACGTGACTCTTCACAAACATAAGTCAGCCCTTATAGAAGAATGTGTCTCCTCAAAAGATCACGCTCAAGAAGAAGTCGACCTCAACAAGAATTGCAACTCTCCATTAATTCGTGCCTCTTGGTAAATATTAATTAATACAAAAGTCGTGCCTTTTCATAAATCGACAATTATAAATTAAATAGCCATCGGCTATTATTTAATTTACAAAGTGTAAAGGAGATTGGCTGGAAGTGTCAATCTACGCTGTATCATCAACAGATAGTACCTACTTTAATCTGCAAAATTATAAGGGTCGGAAATGGCGGGTACAAGGAGGACCAACTGTATGGTGGAGCAAGTAAGTACTCTCCATTCTGCCCAAACAAATTGATCCTCTCCCTAAATGCTGATATGTTATATGCAATTAAAAATGAAGAATGTAGATTAGGGAAAATTGCAATATTCTTGGTTGCCTTAGACAACAATAAAATTTTGGCAAGAAAATATTTAGATTATTGGTTTAATATTGTTTGATTAAAAAAGTTTGGTGTTCAAATATCTTTCTGTTGAATGTTGAAAAGGGAACTTTTCTTGATTTTTTCAAAGACCATAAAATGGAAAAAAAGTCCTTGGAAAGGAGTTTTGGAATATTGGGAACTCCACATTCAAATTGGTTGCCTAGTCACCGAACATACTTAATGTAGAAATTATGGCACTCTCCTACCTATTATGACCTAATTCACACCTCGCCTCATTGTAAATGAGGACCCTCCTTGGTTTGCTTGTTGGTTGTGCTTTGAGCTTAATTTTCATGGTCCTTTTGCTTTAGGGTTTTCAAGATAGAGTTTTAAGCCACCATCCGGAGTCAAATTGTGATTTTGAGTCAGAATCAATGCTTAAACACCGCGAACGGACTTAGAAGGCCCGAAGGACGAAGAACGACTGTCGTTTCATTCAATTCCGACAACTCCTACTTTTTGGCATTTTTGACCCTCTGGGCCCCTATTTTTTAGGGACTTCATTTTTCACGTTTTTTGGCCCAAATCAGACTTCCTATTTTTTAGGGGCTATTTTTTGGAAAGTTGCTATTTTGGGAAAAGTTTCTATTTTTGTCATGGTTTTCATATTTAGAAAGTGCCCAGATTTCAAAAAATCACTCAAAAGTTTCAAAAAAACGAACAGAAAATCATGGAAAACCAATTGAAAATTTGAAAAAAATCATCAAAAAGTCTGAAATGCATGGTAAAATCTGATTAAAAAATCTTGAAAAAAACAATAAAAAATCAAACTTCCAGATCAAAAAATCACAGAAAACTGATTAAAATCTGGCAAAAATCAATCAAAAAAATCACAAAAAAAAGGTCTGATATTCATAGAGAAATGGTAAAAATCGCCTAAGTATGGAATGAAGTTCATGAAGACATGGCAAAGACTTAAGAAAGTCCACCTTGCAGCTTGACACTTGGCAATTGGTAAAGGAAGTCCACCAACTTGATGAGGAGCTTGGAAAAAGGTAATGAAAGTGCACCCAGCCTAGAAAACATTTGAAAAAATATTCTGACCAAGTCTAAACACTTCATGGTATAAATTTTTTGAAGTGCGCCCACCTTAAAAATAAAATGGCAAGGACTTAGGAAAGTCTGCCAACCTTGGTGGAGGAAGTCTTAGCAAGTCTGCCAGCTTGAAAGTAATTTGGAAAGCTCTTTATGAAGTCCGCCCATCCTTCAAAAGTCAATTGGCAAAGACTTTGGAAAGTCTGCCAGCTTGCAAAGACATAGGAAAGAAATGTTAAAAGTGCGTCTAACTTGAAAGGTCATTTGGCAAATACTTTGCAAAGTCCGCCAACCTTTGATAAAGTAGGATTATAAGTATACTGGATTGATATGCCGAGGTCCGGTCGGAAATGGAGAAAAAGAGCTTAAAGTATATAATTGCTATCCTCAACTGCAGTTGTCAGAAAAGACGCATTTTAGAAGAGCTCGCAATGCATTTCTCATGTATATAACAAGAATGCTGCAAGGAGGAGCACATCAGAGATTATAGACTCCTAAATCCAAAAGCCTCATCAGTAGATATGGATATTGGTATATCCAGTATCCTAGATTCACATACATCCAGATCCAGGGTTTTACAGGGCGTCCATTCATACTTCAAATTTTTCCAACCAACAGAATGGTATTCCTGCAGGTTCTCAGACAGTTCGAAACATATCAAAACTTCCAAAGGGCAAAGGGTAAGGTAGCAGTCACATTCCCATTTTTCATTGGCAATATGGAAGAATCGTGTCCATCAGCCCAAGTAGTAGAAAGTGTCAGACTGGAAATAGAAAAGTATCCCTTCCATACATATCGGTCTTGGAACAATTTTGATCCTCATCACCATATTGGTTCCGTAGAAGGAAGAAAATATAAGCATGAAGTTGAGCTAGAAGATTATTGGGCAAACGCTGATGATGAGTTCGAAGTCAGGAAGAGAATATGGTCTCAACTACCAGTTAGCCTGATAAGGACAACCGAGCTCTTCAGGATACCAGATCAAGTTGAAGATGATGGTGAGTTCACTCAGCCAGGGTTTGATGAAAGTAGACGCTTGCTTCCTATAAGATGGTCTAAGCCAGAACTTGCAGATTTGGACACCTTCATGAGGCCTATTGTCCAATACTCTCAGTGGTGGGTAGATCAACAAGTTCAGGATTTGCGGTGGAATAATGTAGAATTGACATATGATTTGATGGGCAAGGGAGAGTCTTTTTCCTCGAACGCCAGAGCATCCCAAGGGAGTGAACTAGCTGAAAATGTTAGTTTGAGGAAAAGGAAATCCAAGGACAAGGCTGTAGTTGAAGAGCCTATTCAAAAGAAGCAGAAGGCTAAGCCACCCCGCTCAGCTACATCTGCAAATATTATTGACATAGTGAATATTGATGAGTCTTTAGCAGATATAAGAATTCCTTCTCCCCTTCCCATCCAGCCAGAAGAAGATCAACCGCCATCTCCTACGGACACTAAGATTCTCCAATCAAATGATGATGAAGTTAATGTTGTGGACGGAAAATTCCAAGAGGGAATGATTTCTGCCCTCAAAGGAATTCAGGGTGCTCCTTGTGTTTAGGGAATCCAAGAGGAGGAAGACGTTGTAGAACAGCCTACCATTCCGGATTGGCTGAAGGAAAGCCTAAAGACAATTGAAGAAGATGATATACCAAAAGAAGATGGCATGGCTGATTTCTTGGCCAGACTAGACACAGCCCCTATGAAGAAACCAGCCAAGATACTTTCCACCATTCAAAAGGATGAAGCAGGCCAGCGTACAGTACAAATTGCTATGCCAACAGTTGACAAGACAAGAGAGGAAATTACTCAAGATTATGCAATTACTACTATCAATTTGGGCCCAACAACAAAGAGGCAAGAGGTGGAGGATATAGATAATTCAGTTGCAACAATTAAGGTAAGGCTGGAAAAAGAAGTAGAAAAAAGAAAGGATTGCGAGAAGGAAGTGGAGCATTTGAAGAAATACATTCAGCACCTGACTAAACCTCTTGGTCAGGCCAGTCCAACATAACCTCCACTAATGAATACTTCATAGGAGATATTTGAAGAAGAAATCACTTCAGCTAGAGAAAGCAAGGAATGGATAAATGAGGGAAGTGATGAAGCAATGCTTTGTGTCATCCCTGAAAGGAAAACATGGAAGAGACATAGGTCATCTCAATGCTTTGTGTCATCCCTGAAAGGAAAACACAAAACAAAAGAGAAAAAGAAAAAGGTAAAATGCATGACATATGGAAGAATAGAGGTACAAATAGAGGAAGTGGAAAAAGAGAGAGAGAACATCAAAGACACATTGTAGGGAACATGATACGCACATAAAAGCATACCAAAGAAAAAGGAAAATGGAAAAGAAGGTAGTAATGCAAATGTAAGTCAACCATTAACTGAGTTATTGGCTTCACAATCTTAATTAATACAAGGGGATAATGCAGTTAAGGACAAATGCATTACAAGGACAAGGCTAAAAACTTCTTTCCTCCACTGAGTGTAAGACAAGAATGAGCCAAGGTAGGTGATGGGAAGGATCATGCAATAGTGAGAATGGAAAATTCTACAACTATGGCATGATAAATGGATTTTGTTTTAAGGGATGAAAGGAAAGTATTTGGTATTAGTGAAGTGGTGCTTGTTCAGTATGTCCTTCAATGTTCAAAATTCATTGGTTCAGTGTCTAAGAACATGATGATATTTGCAATATGGTATGTTAGATTTTTTAGGATGGTTGACCAACCTGTTTGAAGGTGGTAATATTATAAGGCCTTTGTTTAAAAGAAATTGCAGTCTCCTTTCACATTCAAGTGGTGGATGAATAGGAAACTTGATCTTTTTCAATTTGTAAGGTCATTTTTGTTTGCTACATTCTCATTTTTCATGGATGGAAGGAGGAAGAGGACTCATGGGGATCCTAGCATCCTTGTCATTAGAATCAAGTAATGGTTGTTCACTTGGAAGGAGAATGTACAAGTCAGGAGGAGAATCAAAGATCACTATACCATCATCATGAAGTCTCCAATATTCAAAAGGAGGCTTGTCAACATGAAGAGGATATTGATATCCTAATCCTATTGTGTTTTTTTTGTTGGTCTTTGTTCTAAAAGTTGGTGAATGTCATGTTTGATTGTTGTATCACATCCTTGTTTGCTTAGAATAGTAAAGCCTTTACCATATGTTTTTTCAAGATTGATTGGTGTGTTGGTGACTTTTTATCATAGAATGGTTGATGATGTGGTTGTATAGAGGAGCTAGGTCCACCTATTGAGGGGAAATTAGGTCCTTCATTGATTTTAGGATGTAAGTATCCAAACATGTCAGGAGGTGAAAGAGTAGGAAGATCTTATGACTTCATGGATGGGTAAAAGGATGCATTGACTTCAAGGTTATCAAGTCATGAAATTAAGAATTTTTTCATGCTATCATCATCTTCTCCCATGATGTCAACAACATGAGGAGGACATTCATTTGGAGTTGAAGTAGCATGAGGAAGCTCAAGGTCATTAGGATCACAACCAAAGGCACAATTGGACATGTCTACTAAGGATCTCAATGAATTCTAAAACTTGTTAAAAGAAAAGGCCATGATGATAATGAATAAAAGTAAACTAATATGTAAGAAAGAAGAGAAAATAGATAAGTTGGAAAGTATAACAAAAAGTAACTACAAAAAACTATAATGCAGAAAATATCTAGAAAAGTCTTGAAAATGCAATTCAAAATGTGCAGGTGAACTAATTCAACCAGGGTGGCGAATGAGTCCAGGTATGATATTTTTGTGTTTTTCTCATAAAATTTAAGGTGATTTTAATGCTTTCCAAATGCAAACTGAGGATGCAAATGCAGATTTTCATTTTTTCAATGATTTGATGTGCAAAAATGAAGTCTATAGAGTCTTTCACTAATGCAATTTTAAGAAGCCCTAGGATGCAAAAACAATGCAATGGGGTCCTAGGATGAAAATTCAAATGAAAATTAGAAAGATATAATGTTCAATATTCAAGTTTGCCAAAATGAACCAACAATTTTGTGGTGTCCTATGAACTTCTCTTGCACTATTAGGATCTTTCACCCAAAAGGAGAGAGATAGAACACTAAAATTGTGGTGGTTCACTCAAATAAAGGATTATGTGATGCGATTAAGACTAAATGAAATGTTGCAAATGCAACTAAATGATGTAATTGACTGATTATTGATGTAAAACTAATGAAATATGCAATGTTTGAAAACACAATGTGATATGTAAAAAATGAAATAAAGATGAAAACTAATGCAAACATAATTGAACAAGGTCAAACAAAGTGCACCTAGGAATTGGATGATGAATTTGGAATATTCTAAAATTTGGAATAAATCAATGTAAATCACCAGTGGGACTCATTCACAACTGATGGTGAATCAGTCCTACTACTAACAAAACCACCTGAAACTACTTTTCGACTGTCAAGAACTGGAATCTAACAAAATCACCTTTTCTAGCCTACAGGTGGGACTTATTCTCCACTAATGGTGAATCAGTCCTCTAAAATTCTATGAAATCAAAGGTCAATTTTGTAGCTCCAGATCTGCACTTGTCTTTTTGTCAGGTTGATGGAGTCAAATATGCAGCAAATGGAGTGTAGGTTGTCTCCAAGCTTGAAATAGGGTTTAGTTGACTTGTTGAACACCTTTCAACACCTATTTTCTTGAAAAATCTACATACAATAGTCTACAAACACACGTGGAAAAGGGGGAAAATGGTTAAGGGTTAGAGTATAGGGATTTTCGTTGGTCAAATCCCACTTTGGTAATAAAACCCTTAATGAAGAAATGAAATGAAATGAACAAGGGATAATGAATAAATAACATAAAAATATCCTAAACTCACCACAACCTTGTTGAAGAAATCTGAAGATATGTCAATGGTTGCTCCAAGATGCTTGATTCAACAATGCTTTGATGGGTTGAATGCAAGAGTGCTAATTGATGTTGAATGAGTGAATGCAAATGAATGGGGGTTGAAATGAGAAGAAAAACACTTATTTATAGACATTTATGCCTTAATAACCCAATAATACATCTTCACAGGTAGACATAAGGTATTTTTGAATAAAAACCTAAAAGGAAATTTGAATTATTTTTAATTTAGAGCCAAGAGGGACTCATTCACCACCCATGGCAATTGGGTCCCACTCTAGGCTTGTAAGTGGGTGTCAGGAATTAAGTTGCATTTAATGTTGTTTGTTAGGTTTACATTCAAAAATATACTTAATTAAGTCTTACAAGTGCATAAAGGGGTCAAATAAAGCATAAGAAAGATGTAAATAGTGATAACAAGCCTAGAAAAGCATGAAATCTTGTTACAAGACTTTACAACACTTTAGAATAGGACTTGATAAGTGATGAAAAGTTAATTTTTAGATGAATTGTAATGAGAAGAGTCTAGAAAAGTGTAGAAATGTATTACTACACTTCACAAGACATCATAATTTGAATTTGTTAAGGACCTAATGTGAATGCAAAAGCTACATTGCAACATTAAATCAAAGAAAAATAGGTCAAGCATCAAAGGAAAAAGACCTAAATGACCATGAAAATGTCCAAGATCCATTTTTCTATGGTACAATGTGAAAGTGTAAAGTGTACACTTTACAACGCCCTAAATAAGGCACAATTAAGTTCATTTCGTTCACAAGGACCCGAGACCTAATGTGAATGTGTTAAACACATTACAACACTAAATCAAGGCAATATTATGCTCAATTTAATAGGGAGGGCCTAAACAAATGTGAAAATGTAAGGGGATACATTTTTTGTCATTACATTTAGCCCCCACTTTAGTGAGAGGAGGAAATTGGTTCAAACTCTCACTAAATTAGACATTCAAGAGGGGTCCAATTGTACCAATGTGGATGGTCTAGAATAACAAAGGTCAAAGGAGGTGGTTAAGCCCCCAAGATCTAGGATCCTACATTGAACCACATAAGCATGAAAGGACAGGAACAAGGTGTATGATATGCAACATCAAGATATACAAACATACAATGTCAATGACATAAAGATGAAAGAAGAAGGAAAAAAAGGTGGATCAATCTTCAACCATTTGTCCTGCATGTTGTGGATCAGATCTGGGTTGTTTTCCCAAAAATTCATACTCACTCTGAGGCAATGGAACTTCAGGTTTTCTGTTGGGTGAGTATCCAAAAAGGGTGGCTTACAAGTGGAATCCGATGTCCACTATGTAAACCAAATGCATGCTCACAAGGGCTAGTGGAACCTTAGGCCATCCACTAGGTGAGCCCCTAGAGAGGTGAGATAGATACACACATGGCCCATATTTTCTCTCACACACAAGCAAGTGGCTATGGGAAATTCAAGCCTAAGTTTGGCTCCCATACGTACAACCATACCAAAGTTATACCTCCTGATAGATTTGATAAGGCACCACACAACAATGAACTTCAAGCTTCATGAGGCAAGAAAATATTTGTATGCTTGAAACTCATGAACAAACAAGATGGCTCCACAAGCAAGTAAAGTGTGCTATGCAAGGTGGCCATATAACAATTAATGTAAATGCAAAATAGTGTAAGGTATGTTCAAAGGGATTTGGATTAGTTCATGTAAGGTTGCTTCTGAGGGAAAATTGTTCCTAATATCTCTGGGAGAGGACAAGTCAAAGAAATACCATGCTCTTGGAGTAAATCAATCCCAATGATACTACCAAGAAAAGAATACATCACAAGAAGAAATAAAATCACACAATGAAACCTAAGAGGTTATTCAGAAAGCCCTATGCCAAGTCATATGTTTCCAAATGAAAATACATCATGAATAAGTATATCACATGGGATCCAACCTAAGGCATGTCTTCCACATCCTAAGCTTGCTCTTATATATACATGAAATCTGGTCAACTAGCTAATAGATACAATGACAAGTGACATACGAGGACAAGGCTACTTAACCCATTGCCCCCACTTAGTGTAGGACAAGGATGAGTCGATATGATTGATGAGAAACATTCTAGAGTGAAAATCAATATCAATTAGAGGAATTAGGTGCCTTAACATAAGGAAGAGCACCACACTCATTGAGATGTTGGATTCGATTACTCAAAGCCTTACATTCATTAGTAGAATGACCATGAACTCTATGATATGTGCAAAATGAATTCTTGTAGTAAAATTTATTTTGTGTTACTGAAGGGAGAGATATCAAACAATCTTGGAGGAATCTCAACAAGATACTCTCTTGACTAATAGTAGATAATGTTCCTTTATTTTTTTAAAAATATACCTCTTGCTTACTACAAGGTGTCATACTTACACAAGACTCTTTAGATTGTGATATTTTTTACTCTCCTTTATAGGAGGGCATAAAATTTATCAAATTCAAATAATTAGTGTTTTGCATGATGACATTGATATTAAGTGAGAATTTATCTATTTCTTTCATTTCTTGTGAAGGACAATAACCAAGACCACTAGTGTCTATCAATTTAGGATGCACTTGTGTTAAAGTTGGCTTAGAGGAATATTTTGTAATAGTTTTGATATTAAGTGAACACTTGTTTGTTTCTTCTGATGGAAAATAACCAAGACCATTAGTCATTTCTTGTGTGTTGAGCTCTATAGGGACATGGATACCTTGTTCTCTAGCACCACATCCTTTTCCACTATATCCAAGTTGTTTCATGGGGTAAGTGAAAAAATATGGGAGGCCAAAAAGGGGGCTTAAGTGGCCACCCTTTTTTTTAAATTAGGAAATATTGACCTTTGACGTAAAATTGAGGATAGTTACACTCAAAATTTTGATATGCAACAAAAACAAGGATTGTAGTGCTCTAAGTCTACTTTCTAAAATACTAATTTATTTTGAAAATGGTTGAGATTAAGGGGTTCAAAAGAGGGGCCCATAGAAATTGGTGCTATTTTTTAAAAAAATATAACATAGCAACTTTTGTGGGAACGTAACAAGTTGAACTTTTTTTAGTATTTTTAAAATCACTTCAGTGAGAAATTAGCTAATAGTATGTAGTTGATGCATGATTTTTCTAATGATTTTTTAATGAATATTGTATTTTTTACTAGTTTTCAAAGTGGATACCTCCTGAAAAACAAAATTTTGGTCGTGCTACCCATACTAATTTTGGAAACTAATTGATTTTCTTTTTAAATATTTGTAGAATGGATTCTACTTTCTAAAAATGTAATTTATTTAAAATTTTGATGAATGGTTAATTTATAAAAAAAAAACATTCAACACACTTTTTTTTACCTAAAAAGAGACACACAAACAAAAGAAGTTATAAATAAAAGGCTTAACATTGTCAAAAGTGAAAAAAATTGCATTGTTGGATAGATAAGAGAGAGCCTAACATTACCCAGGTGTTCAATTTGCTTGACATTGAAACACATACAATCCTGATGGTGAGCACAAACTCGATTATGTAAAAATTGTAGAATTTGTAAAAACACAGCTTTAGTCATTGGGAATGCCCTCCAAGCCTTTGTGTTGGTATTCCAAGGAAAATACCAAGCCCAAGGCTTGGGGATTCCCAAAGCAAGATATAACACAAGCGCATTATAATGTACTTGCATTATATCTTAGTTTTGAAATGGTTTTTATGTTTGTGTAGACATCCAAATTTGGACACTTAATTTGTCCAAATTTATCACTTTTCATCTAAACATCCTCTTATCCGAGTTAATTAAGTAATATTACTATTATTTAATTAATATCTTTAATTCTGCTAAATCCCTAAGGTATTTAATTAATAATTAAATACTTTACCCTCTTTAATCCTCTTTTCATCAAATAAATTAAATAAATATATTTATTTAATTCCTCACATGTCATTTTCATCTAATCCTAACCATTTCCTATCTTCTTTCATTAAGGATGTGCACATGCCTAATCCTTGATTAGATGTATCCTCCAACTCTTGCAAGTTGGCTTTTAATCCCACTAGCCCCTAATTATCCCTCTACTCATCGACACTGCTTCCAATCATTCTCTAAAGAATTTTAATTATTTTTATTCTTCCTAGATCTCTCTCTTTTATGTGAATTTTAATTCACATTCCATTCTTCCAAGACTTCTAGAACCTTGGACTTGTCACAATCTCCACATGTGACCAAGTCCCACCTTTTTGGAGCCCACCTTTTATCCTCTAGATCCTCCTAGGAATGTGAATTTTAATTCACATTTATATCCCCAACCACCTTTCCTTTTCCCATGTAGATTTTTGAGGAATTCCAAAATTCCTCAAATGTCCCTTTCACTCCCACTTGGGGACAAGGAATCCCTTTTTGTGGAAATCTCCTCACTCCCCAAGGTGCATGTCATTTTTCCACCTCATGTACCTTCTTGACAACTCATTTCCACCTCATAGCCCCTTGTCTACTTCATCCTCCACATGTCAAGATGTGAGGGCTTGTGGGTTCTCAACCCACCATAGCCCTTCATCTTGGCCTTGTTGGATGCATCTTGACCGTTGAATTCTCTGGAGAATTCAAATTCTTCTATAAATACCCCCTCCTCAAGGGCATTTTGAAAACACTTTTTGATTTGAGCAACTACATGCTGTCCATTTACATTCACAATCCTTTTGCCATCATTTAGCCATCTCTCTTGATCATATTGCACATTGAATCTTATATTTTAGTTACTCAAGCAATCATCTAAGGAGCACACAATCAATTCCAATCAAGGGCCAATCAAGGAGAAATCAACAGCAAGGAAGGTGAAATCGTTTGTGTTTTATTTCGTCCATTTTCTTTATTGTTTATCACTCTTTTGGCTAATCTTGAGGTGTCATTGGTATTTTACCATTCACATTTTCTTAGTTATTTTGCACATTTAGAGCAGGATAGATATCAAGGTATACATTTTTGGCACACCCGGTGGGACCCACAAACAGGTTCTTACATTTAACCCTTGTTTTAGCTAAGAACTATGCAGGAAAAGGTCGCAGAAAGACAGAAGCGCCCCTGTTTCTGCTGCAGAAAGGCGGAAGCGCCCTCTGCCTTGCCGCAGAAAGGCGGAAGCGCCCTCTGGTCTGTTCCAGAAAGGCGGAAGTGCCCTACATCTCAAAATTTTACTTTCTTTTTTTTGTTGCAATTAGGGATAAATTTAAAAAGTTTTTCTAACACGTTTCTTGTAGTGGGGGAGGCACAACTTTCCTATTTTTCTTAAAAATCTAACAAAGTTTGTTGGTGAAGGCCATTGTATGCACTTCACCTTGTAACAATGCTTCTTAATGCTGAACCCACCTTTGCAGTTGCCCTCGGGCTTGGCTAATAAAGGCCCCACCTTTACGCAGTCACTTCCCAC
This sequence comes from Sequoia sempervirens, assembly GCA_007258455.2. Lineage (NCBI taxonomy): Eukaryota > Viridiplantae > Streptophyta > Pinopsida > Cupressales > Cupressaceae > Sequoia > Sequoia sempervirens. Next base: position 30,754 of record VDFB02129991.1, read on the forward strand.
CTTGTACATAGCACCCCTTCTACGCAATGCTTCCCACCTTTACGCAGCCCCATCTTTGTATGCAAGGCTCCCCATTTTACGCAGCGCACCTTGTACTTAACGCCCCACCTTTTGTGCAGCGCCCTTTGCCTTAACGCTAGCAAGTATGTCTCCCCATCTGCTGCAGAAAGGTGGCGATCCCCGTCTTACCTAAAGGCGGGAGCGCCTAATTTTACGATATGGGCGTAGTTTCCAAAACAACACAGCTTGGAAGGTAAAACAGTCATTTTTGCTTCATTTTTGCTCCCATTTTTTGCTGTTTTCAAATAGTAACCCTCTAACATTGTTTTGGTAAGGATATTGGTGTTTTTTGCTAATGTTTTGCAGCATATTGTGGCATAATTTGACCAAGGAAGAAGAAGAAGATAGCCAACCTTTGCTTGTAGGGCCATTTATTTGAGCAAATTTTTGAAAAAAAAAGAAGATTTTATTATCTTTGTTGTTCTTAAACATAGTCTAATTAGGGGGATTAAACTTCGCTACTTGCTGTGATTACTTGTTTTTGTGTTACCCAAGGAGGCATTAATTTATTTTTGCTTTCCCCTTGCACTTCGTGTGAGCCCTCGAGAAGTTAGAAACTAAGTAGTCTTCTTCTAGTGGGACTCGCTTTGGGGATTCTCATCACCCCAAGGGACGATTCCAACCACATGTATCAAGGGTATATATAGCTGGGGAGAATGGTGTTGTACCCCAATCCAGCCGTGGTATTACACCATGAGCGGCCGAAGCTAGGTGATACCTAGATAGACGGAAGAGTTGGTCCCCGAGCCTTCAAGATCTTGGTCGGGTTCCCGACTCACGCTTTGTGACAGACTGTTCACTACAGCCCTCACTTAATGAGAGTATATATAGAGGACTCCCCTAGAAACCTTGTGCATCCTAGATTAAGACTTTTCCTTTGCCATACCCTTTAATATTAATCATAGGATTGTGCTTTTGCTTGAAGTGTTTTCTCTCAGGAAAATCTGCTTTTAAAATCTTTGATACTTTGGCCTTACTTAATCATTTTGCATCCTTTCCATAGTCTTTACCATCAAAACCAAGTTCTGTCCCACTGCAGAAAGGCGGAAGCGCCCCTGATTTTGCTGCAAAAAGGTAGAAGTGCCCCTGATTTCACTACAGAAAGGTGGAAGTGCCCCTGATTCTATTGCAGAAAGGCGGAAGTGCCCCTGATTCTGCTGCAGAAAGGCGGAAGCGCCCCTGATTTCACTGGAGAAAGGCGGAAGCACCCCTGATTCACTGCAGAACATTGTCTATGCCCCTAATTTTGCTGTCAATGCCTTGATATTTGCTGCAGAAGGGCGGATTTTCCCTCCTGGGCACCTGAAAGTACCCCATTTGGATTCATTTAGCCTCTAAATCACCACTTAATCATTCCCAACCATTATCCCATCATCCTAAGTCTCCATTTTGTCACTCTAAGCCTCCCGAAACCTCCATTTGATCTGTTTAAACCTCCATTCTATCATTCCAAATCTTTGTTAACCATTATAAATCCCCATTCATTCTCCACAATCATCTTTAATCCACCTTTTTCATCCGTTTAAACCTCCATTCTATCATTCCAAATCTTTGTTAACCATTATAAATCCTCATTCATTCTCCACAATCATCTTTAATCGACCCTTTCATCTTAATTTTCTGTTTAAAAGTCCATACCCTCACCTAACAAACATCACAACTTTACCATTCACACCTCCCAAACACCATCCATAGCCAAACTGTCCTAACCTTGTATTACAAAGTGGTTACCCAAATTGACTATAGCACTTGAAGTTGATTATTAGTCTTTAACTTCAACCCCAATCAATTTGCTTTCATCTTGAGGTGAATTCGGTGTTGTAGGTTATCATCCTCGGCCCAATCAATCCATTCCTATCTTAAGGTGGATTCGGTGCCATAATCATCCTCTTAATCAATCAAAGCTCTAGGTCACTAAGGGCAACTTCCTTTGATCAAGCTTAAGGTCTCTCTCCCACATCTTTCATCATCCAATCACACCCGTCCAACAGTCCAAATCTATCAAAACCAATCATTCACCAAATTTTCCAATCAACCAAATAATCCAAATCCAATCCAATCCAATCATGCTAAATCTAGATCCAATCCAATCCAATCCAATCCAATCTAATCCAATCGTGCTAAATCCAAATCCAATCCAATCGTGCTAAATCCAAATCCAACCCAATCCAATCCAATCTAATCCAATTCAATCAAAATCCAATCTTGTCAAATCAAAATCCAAATCCCATCAAAATCAAAATCAATCCCATCACATCATCCAGTCATCCTAATCTGAGCTTTTGTCCAACCCTGATCTGAGCTTGACCAAAATCCCGATTTGAGCTTTCATCCATCTCCATCCAAAATATTTGATCCATCCTCTTTATCCTGTCATCATCATGAATCCTCATCCTCCATCAATAGTGGTCAAGGGAAACCCTAATTATGTCGACACTGATAACGAAAGTCTTGTTGATCAAGAGGTATATGACATAGATCCCCTTGATGCTATCGCCACTAGTAAGCTTTCGCCACCCACTTTCCACAATCCAATCACCCCTTCCAGTTATCCCGTTATGTCTTCATCCATGCCCAATCATGCTCCTTATGCTACCTTTGACAAGGGATATCCGGTACCTTCCCCTTCCCCATCTACATCCTCCTCTTATTCAACATCCACATCCTCTTATCCTCATCTTCCATCACAATATTCCTATTACAATTCCCCATACATGACCCCCTATCCTAATCATCTTTCCCAATCTTCCCATACTAATCCTACACCCGCATATCCTAATCATAATCCACCATCCCAATACCTTTATTATAATCCATCCCCCACATCCTCTTGTCCCACTACACCACCTATGTTCTCTTGTCCTAATCCACAATCCATGTCCCCCTACCTTAATTCACCACTCCAATATCCTTACCTTAACCCTCCATCCAATCATAGTCCTCCATCTACTCCTAGTCCTCCATCTACTCCTAGCCCTCCATCCAATCCTAGTCCTCCATTTACTCCTAGTCCTCCATCCAACTTAATCCCCCATCTACTCTTAGTCCCACATTCAACCCCATTCTTCATCTAACCCTAGTCCACCAATCCATAATCCCTCATCCATTTCTACCACCCCAGCCAAGCCAACCATATGCAAGTCTTTCATTTCAGAAGTTCTCCAAGGACTCATTACAAAGAAGCTATCCCCAACTCCACATCTTGAAGTCATGGAACCATGCCATCCCAATCCATTATCCACGGTCACTAGTGATGAGACCCTTCTCCATACCACACCTATCATTGTTGTTACCACCCCTAGCACTGATCAAACCATTGAAACCATTGAAACCATTAAACCCACATCTCCTACTATGAGAGCCACTGAACCCATTGAAGACACCCAAGTCCAATCCACTCCCTCTACTCTTAGATCCACCCAATCCATCAAAGACACCCAAATCCAATCCACTCCTCCCACTCCTAGTAGCACCAAAACCCATTCCAATGAACCTCATGAATCTTTCATCCCTCCATCTTCCCCACTTGAAGAGTCCCAACAAGACTCCATTACCATGCCTCCCACACACGATGAGTCATGCCAAGAGTCTAATCCAAAGCATGCTAACATATCCCCTTCTCCAGATCAAAATCCTACCATCCTATCTAGTCCACCTCAAGATCACAATCCCCCATCCATTCCATCCATGATCCCCCTTTGTCATCCAAGCTTCCACTACTCCATCTCCATCTCCATCGCATGAGCCTACTAACACAAACTGTGATCCTATCATGGTCCTCTACTCCTCTCCTAATGTTATATCCCATCATCTCCTTTCCCTATGATCCCCATCATCGCCTTTAAAAAATGCTATCCCCACGCCGCTTGCATATCCCCTTGGTCCTCTCACATTCCTCCATGGTGGTCTCCTCGCAGAAGAAAAACAAAGCATATACACCAACCCTCCTCTTCCACCTAATAATGAACTTGCATCATTCTTCCAGAATAACAAAAATCCTATCCTAGATCGAATACTCAAGAGAATGAACTATCAAGGAAAAGGTTTAGGCCTTCATGAGCAAGGTATTATAGAGCCCATCCAAGCTAAAGAACATTTGTATCCGCAAGGTCTTGGATGTACTACTCACGACTCACAATCCAAAAATGTTGGTACAACCTCTAGATGTCCTCAACAAACCTTTTCCAAAAGAAATGTCGGCTCTTCTCATTGTTCTACCAGACAGTATGTCGCCTATCCTCCCCTCTATCATATCACCTCTCAAACAACTGCCCATCTTTCCCTCCTCATCTGATCTATCCATTTTGGTCCTTACATCCCTCCATCTACTATCTCTAACTCTCCATCTACTCATGCCAGCTGTGTTCTACGTCTATTTTGGGCCCCTATATCCCAAAATCACCTCCTCCATCTCATCCTATCCATCCCTTCATCCATTCATCCCCTATCCATCTCATCTATCATAAACATCCCTCTCACATACCCCATAGTTAGGATCAACAAAGGCACTTACCTAAACATCCTCCATCTACACATAATCCCCATACTCCTACCCCCATCACTCCACATCATCTATTTCCTCACACCCATCCCATTGCTACTAAAAGCACTTTGGTTGTTAAAGAAAAAATGCATCAATCTAAACATCCACATGAATCAAAAGCTCCCCATGTCCCTTCTAAAATACATGTTAAAGCAAAGCAAAACCAAATCCAAAATCCAAATCAAATCTATAGGCTGCAAAGGCCCACCAAAGCAAAGATCAAAACTATGTGGATCCCAAAGAAAAAAGATGCAATGCCATCACATGAAAAATCTATAAGAACATCCAAAGTTGCTAATCCAAAAGCTAGTCATACACCCCTTTCATCTCCTTAGTCTATTTTGGGTTCTTATGTTCCAAAGTTCACCACCCCATCTCCTCCATTATCCACACATTCTCCATCCAGTAATCCTCTCATCTTTTCACATCCACCACCACATGTGCCAATGTTGGTCCTGAACACATCTCTCCATCACAGATCCACCCCATCATTCTATCCATACCCTTTCCAGCATCCCATCCATTACCCCACATATCTCCCCCATCAAATCCCCCTAATTCATCCTCTTGCATAATCCATTTATCCTCATAAGGTTGTACTAACATCCAATAGTCGGTTCGAACATGGGCTCTTACTACCTCGTATAGAACTTGATGCTTGAGTCATCCATCCATATCCATAACATGTATCTTCTAAATTCCCTTATCCACATCCCTATCCTTACCCATTTTCATCCCCTTGCTATCCACAAAAATCCAAAAAAGTCCAAAAATCCACAAAATCCAAAAAACTCCAAAAATTCAAAAATCCAAAAAAAGAAAGAAAAAAAGTAAAGAGAAATAATCCATCCAATGGTGAAAACTTTGCAAACAAGCACCTTGGATAAGTACCATGATGAAAACCTGGCAAACAGGCGTCATGCGTAAATCCCCATCTGCACTTAGGGGCAACTTCCTGATATGCATTCCCTCCATCCATTATGCTTCTAGCTATGCACCTATCTCCTTGTTATCCATCCTCTTCATAAATCCCCCCCCATCCCACCTATCTTCTGCATCCTACCATCATATCCCATTTATCTCCCATCCCTCCATCCTTTTTGTGATCTTGATCAAAATTGGGGCACCTATCTATGCATGCTTTGGACACCTATTGGTATGCATTCCCTTCATCCATGCTCTATCATATTCCTTGGTCACCCATCCTGTCCTCCTTCAGTTATCTCCTTTATCTTATCATCCACTCGTCTTACGGCCCTCATGCCTCATCATATATGACATATCTAGAGTGGGGGCATCTGCTTCCTTTGTGACATAGTCCTTGGAGAAATCATCTATCATAACAGCATCCCTTCCATCTGCCCATCCTTGTCCCTCTATCCATATTTCATCTTCCTATCCATCTATCCATCCCTTCCATCCTTCCCTTCCATCTCCATCTATCCTAGCATCCCTTTCATCTCCCAATCCTTATATTCCTATCCATCTGAACAATCCCTCCCATCTCCATCCCTATATCTCTATCCATTCTTTCCTCTTTATCCTCATCCCATCTCATCTTACCTCCCAATCCCTTGTCATTGGTATCTGGTGATCAGCCTCCCTCCATGCAACCCAATGCCATTTATCTCATCATCATCACCCTTGCTTCTCTTGCACATCTTTCTAATCCCCTATCACTTTTCATCCCCTCATCTATCTATCATATCATCCTCCCAAGTCATTTTACTGCTTTGGATAACTATCCCATCCCTGAGTTTTATATGATCATCATCATCCTATCCAATCTAATAGGTCTATCCTATCTTGTCGTATCAGTCTCATCTTTTTATCTACTTATCCTATCATCATCCATCATCCTTTATCCATTGTTTGCCTTTGGTCTTGTCGAACTATGTTGCCCCTACGCTTTCACGTAGGCAAGGTCTATCATTTGATCTGCCCCTGGGGTTCCATCATCGATCTTCATTGTCCACTTTGCTCTTCTATTGTCTATCATCGGTCTTTCTCCTTTTATCTATCCTATCTTTACCATCCATCAAGATCTCCATCTTGGTCAGTCATCCACCTTTCACTGAACTACGAGGGCTCTGCGCTTTCACGTAGGCAAGGCTAATCTTTGATCAGCCCCCGAGCCCCTAGGTCTTTAAGGTGTGTTAGTCCCATGTCTTATCTTCCTTGTGTCGTGTCATCAAGCTATGCCCTTATCTAGCTAGTTCTTAACAAATGAGATCCACTTATATCAGGAGATCCAATCGATTTTGTGCATCCCGTGTCATAATGATCTTTTAGTTTCATATCCATCATCTTTGGTCTCAATAGGATGCATCCTTCCTAACAGACCTCATCAATCCCATCCATCCCCTTGATCCTATGGCAATGGACGTTTGAAATTGATTGCGATCTTTTGATGTTTTTGGCTTTTGTTTATCATTTGAACTCCCTATCATCACTTGTCAAGGCCGCCATGATCCATCATATTATGGCGTGTTTTGATTGGTCCACATAGGGGCATATCTTGTTCTTTTGTTTGATTGTGTCTTCTTGGTTGTTCCATGTAGTACCCACCAAGATCTCTGAGGTCTTGTGTTATGCTGGGGCATCCTTTTGTGCTTGTGGTTATCTCAATACCTGGCCCGACCAAGGTCTTTGTGACTTTGGGGTGTTGGGATAGCCTTCTTGTCTGTTGTGTTTGTTTTATGCATTAGACACTAATTCGCCTTGGTTCCACATACCCTGGCACTTCGTGTCTTATGCTATAGCAAAAACCAGTGCTCCGAAGATGGCAAATTGTATTAGGATTGCATCTCATTTTCCATTCTATCGTCTTGCATGTATCCCCCCATCCATTCATCCTTCATCCTTATTTCTATCCAATCTCCCTCCATTCTACTTAGCCTGAATCATCTAATCATATCCTCAGTCTTGTTACCAGCCTTGATCATCCATTAGTATCCTTCCCTATCCCTTTGGTGTTGTTTTGGGATGTATCCTTCCCTCATCAACAACACTTTCATCATCATCGGGAGGTATTCTTCCCTATCCCTTTGGTGTTGTTTTGGGATGTATCCTTCCCTCATCAACAACACTTTCATCATCATCATCGGGAGGTATTTTTCCCTATCCTTTTGTGGTGTTTTGGGATGTATCCTTCCCTCATCAATACCACTCAGTGGGATGTATCCTTCCCTATTTCTTTAGTGGTGTTTTGGGATGTATCCTTCCTTCATCAATACCACTCAGTGGGATGTATCCTTCCCTATCCTTGTGTTGTTTCGGGATCCTTCATTCCCTCATTGACAACACTCCATCCATCACCAACCCATTTTGGCTTGTACCTTGACTGGGGCAACATCACCTTTTGTCCTCAAATCCATTTGTGCTTCATCCATCTCCTTCATCACTTCTCTTCTCTACCCATCACCTTGCATCACCTTCCTCATCTCCCTTGCATCACATCATCTATTTCGAGAGCACACACGTGTTCTCTTCAACCCGCATGTCCTCTCGAGGGGGCATCCTCAATCCCTACTCTTCATCTTCACCCCCATCGTCTTTCCTCCTAGTCATCCCTTTGATGACTGGGGCATCTTTTCCACCCAACCATCTTCTAGGTTCTATATTTTAATATTCTTTGAAATGATGCTACTTCATAGCACCATCTCAAAGAGGGGAAAAATGTAGACATCCAAATTTGGACAATTAATTTATCCAAATTTATCACTTTTTGTCTAAACATCCTCTTATCTGAGTTAATTAAGTAATATTACTATTATTTAATTAATATCTTTAATTCTGCCAAATCCCTAAGGTATTTAATTAATAATTAAATACCTTACCCTCCTTAATCCCCTTTTCATCAAATGAATTAAATAAATATTACATTTATTTAATTCCTCACATGTCATTTTCATCTAATCCTAATCCATCTCCTAATCTCTTCATTAAGGATGTGCACATGCCTAATCCTTGATTAGGATTTGTCACATCCTCCAACTTTTGCAAGTTGGCTTCTAATCATCATTAATCCTCATTTATCTTCTAATTACTGACATCAGTTTCCAATCATTATCCATGAATTTTTAATTTTTATTCTTCCAGATTCTGCATTCTGTATGCCCCTGCAACCTGCCATCCGTCCTCCTGCAGTCCCTGAAGAAGCACTTCATCATGTGACCCAAGTCCCACCTTGTTGAGCCCACCTTTTACCCTCTATTCCTAAATGCACTTTAACTCACATTTATATCCCCAACCACCTTTTCCCTTTTCCCCATAGATTTTGAGGAATTCTAAAATTCCTCAAATGTCCCTTTCACTCCCACTTGGGAACAAGAAATCCCTTTTTGTGGAAATCTCCTCACTCCCTAAGGTACATGTCCTTTTCCACCTCATGTACCTCCTTGACAACTCATCTCCACTTCACATCCTCTTGTCCACTTCACCCTCCACATGTCAAGATGTGAGGGCTTGTGGGTTCTCAACCCACCATAGCCCTTCATCTTGACCTTGTTGGATCAATCTTGACCATTGAATTCTCTAGAGAATTCAAGATCCTCTATAAATACCCCCTCCTCAAGGGCATTTGGTAAAAGAACACTTCTTCATTTGAGCAACCTTATGCTGCTAATTTTCCTTCTCAACACTTTGCATTTTGATAACTACATGTTGTCCATTTGAATCCTCAAGCCTTTTCAATCATTTAACCATCTTTGTTAATCATCTTGCATATAGAATCTTTCATCTTAGTCACTCAAGCAATCATCTAAGGAGCACACAACCATTCCAATCAAGGGCCAATCAAGGAGAAATCAACAACAAGGAAGGTGATATTGTTTCTATTTTGTTCATCCATTTCCTTTCTTATTCTATCTCTCTTTTGGCTAATCTTGAGGTGTCTTTGGTATTTTGTTATTCATATTTCTTAGTTATTTTACACATTTAGAGCAGTGTAAATATCAAGGTATCACATTTCTGGCATCTTTTTCAATCTAACCATCCCTCCTCCTCTATCGTATCACCTCAAAACAACCGTCCATCTTCCTCCTTCATCTGCTCCATCCATTTTGGGTCCTTACGTCCCTCCATCTACCATCTCCAATCCTCCATCTACCATGCCCATGTTTCCCCCAGGTCCTACGTCTATTTTGGGCCCCTATATCCCAAAATCACCTCCTCCATCTCATCCTATCCAACCCTTCATCCATTCATCCCCTATCCATCTCATCTATCATAAACATCCCTCTCACGTACCCCATAGTCAGGATCAACAAAGGCACTTACCTAAACATCCTCCATCTACACATAATCCCCATACTCCTACCCCCATCACTCCACATCATCCATTTCCTCACACCCATCCCATTGCTACTAAAAGCATTTTGGCTGTTAAAGAAAAAATGCATCAATCTAAACATCCACATGAATCACAGTTCCTACAACTTCATAATATTGTGTCCCACTTTTTGGCCAAAGTAGGACATTGAAATCAACATTTTTACCAAATTTTTATTTTATGAAATATGTAGAAACTAAACCATTAATAATTTGGAGATGATTTGAACTAGTGATTTGCAAGTATTTGTGTGTAGATTTTAAATATATTTTTAAAAAATTACAAATAAATTGTGATTTTTTTATGTAACTTTCAATAAATTGTTTTTAATAGTAAACAATTTTTTTGAAAAGTGATGTTTATGTCATAATGAATATTTTTTTATTGAAACCTGATAAAATTATAAACTTTAAAATATAGATTTCTAAAATCAATATCTAGTGCATAGATATTTTTTCATGATTTTTTGTTGCATATTTTTTAATTAATTTTTGAAGTTAGAGTAATTATAATTTGGACATAAGTGTATATCATAATGCATAACTTGTTTGGTATGTATTGAAATTATTATTTTAATTTTTTGTTGAAACAATGACATCAATTCCTAGTGTACACATATTTTTTAGATTTTTTTTATTTTTTTTCACATGTGTGATACAAATAAATTGATGTTTGGTGAAACCAACATTCACAAGAAATAAAATATAAATATAATATCACAATTTAAAATATTTAAAATTTTACTTTTTTGAAAGCCTATAATAAGAGATACATAATTACAAAATATAATTCTAAGTGACTTTATTTGATCCCTCAAAAGGTAAAGAAAAGTGTTTTTTTGTCAACATTTTAATAGGTGCAAAGGAGACTCTATTGTTGGTATGATTTAAGACTAGAGGGGATCTATCCAAGGGGTTTTGATCTAAGGGGATTGTTACCAAATTTCACTACAGCTCAATTGGCAGAGCTGATTGGTTTGATTGATTTAAAAAAAAGATGGAAAAGTTCAATTATTTTCTACATTATTTAGGTTGCATTTGCATCATAGTTATTGAGTTTCATTTTTTAGTGCAATTGCAGTTGTTTTCACTAAATGTGAATTTCAAAATTTGCAACATAAATGGAGTACAGAAAAGGAATTCATGAATAATAACAATATTTTGCATTCATTTCATAATGTTGTTTCATATAACATTATTTCATTTATTTGCAAATACAAGTGATTATACAACTTTGCATTTTCAAATGCATTTCTTTCATAATAGAACATAAGAGAAATTTAAAGTCCACACAAGCCATGGAGATAGCTAAAACCATTCATTGCAAGAAATGAAATATACAATTGAAAGAAAGAAGCATATAACATAGAACATATCCGTCATTGCCTATATTTGATCTTGAGTTGATGGTTTGTAGCTTGCTCCATCTTGCTTCTGTTCCTAACTATACATGCAAAAGATTGAGAAAGGGGTCAATTAAGAGCTCGAGATATGAACTATAAGTTACATGCCCTACTAATAGAAATATAATTCATTCCTTGGAATGCATGGAATCAACTAAAAGAGAAGTGCAGAAACAAGAGCTGAGAATGTAATTTGTCACATCATAATAATACATTTTTATGCTAACATTGTTTGTTTCCTTGTGCAGGTATATGGAAAATCATGTAGCTGATCATTTCATGAAGACCAAGCATGTGGTGAAAAATGGGCTCCCACAAGGGTAGAACTCGACATGCTACCCCTTAAACATTACAGATGGGGCTAAGTGAAGGAATGCAATCATCATGTTCATCTGAACTATTCATGGAGTAAAACAAAATTTTAGTCATTAAAGCAATTAAGCCTATTGTTCACTCATAACAATCAAGATACATACTATTTTGAAAGCTATAGGTGGACAATAGATTTAATGAGCTTAATCAATTCAACTGAAGAGTATCATTTTCATACTTGAAGATTTAAAATTGTCATGCTAATTGTATCTTGTTGCCATGGGTATTGTTTATGCATCATGTTTCCAAATATTACAGTAAGTATACATGCTCATGCTGGTGATAGTGAGCAAGCATACATAATGCCTCATCAATAAGACAATATTCAATAATGGAAGCATGCGAAAGAGCTTCAGATTCTCATTTGAATGGAAGATGGCAAGCATCAGGTGATTCACAAGTACTCACTAATGTCTGAATGCAAGTGTTGCATTAAATGAAGTTGATATATCAATCTTAAATGCTTAAAAGGAGAACAAATGCATAGAACAACCTTTTTCTTAATGGAACATAAAAATGCATGAAGAGTTCCAGATAAAAGACATTAACTCATCAAGAATATGCAAGGAGAGTACAAAAAATTGTATGAAGTACAGAGATTAAAAATGGTGCCACAATGTCATTCGGCCAAGTTTCTACTTTGTGAACAACAACACAACAAATGCCTTCATGTAATACAAGGGTTTGGGCCAAATTACAAAATACTCACAGAAGCTCGAAACCATATGGGTTTTTATTTTTTTTCCTCATTAGAAGATAGAAATTTGAAAGCAATCAAATTTCCTCTTTCAATATCAAATGGAGATGCCATATTTATAAACACAAAAAAGAAATTGCAAGGCCGAGCTAGGTTTTCTTCCATGGCAGCCAAGAGAAAATATAGTAAACTGGAAATATAAGTGGAGAAGCCATTCTTACATAGAGATAAGCATTTCAAAGTTTTTGATAGAGAAAATAAGCATGGCCATGCCATACATGGTTGCTTTAAGAGGATAGATAGAAATACATCAACAGAGTTACAGTGGGTCAAATACCCATATCATAGAGGGTTGTTCGTAGCCTATTGTCCCTATATTTCCATAAAAGGCCAAAACTCATTGAGGTTTAAATGTAATTAAAATATGGGGGTTTGTGATGCAGAGCTAGGAGGATCACAATTCAACTCAACCAATCATTCAAAGAAATGATATAAAATTCTTGCTCTTAGGAATTCTTGGATTAATTTTCAATAACACAACTAATAAATCATCAACAATTACAACTTTCATAAACTGATTCATCTCAAACAATGATTATGTGCATTCTAGTCCATAATGGAAACATTGCCATGGAAGTCCACAATTTAATGCAATGAACTATCATTAATAACTTTCACAAAAAAAAAAAATTAATCTAATCGCTTCGGTGATATTCAATATAACATTATTTTAGAAATTTTTTCCAATTCGTATGAAAATCCAACAATGGAAAAGAAATTTATTGCATTTATCCCAAAACTACAAACCCTAGGTAGGGTTCAAACCTGCCCTCACAAAAATGGTCATAACTTATTCAAATCTTAAGGAAATTTGATGAGACTTGAAGAAAATGAAATTATATTCACATGGAAACAAAATCCAATTTTTTTAGATCCAAATATAGACTTTACAATCTGTACCATCATGTTTTTCAGACTACAAATTCTGCACAATATTGTTAGAATAGGGAAGTCTCACCAAAATAGTCATATCTCCCAAAAAAATCAATAAAATTCAATGAGACAAAAAGAATTGGAAACTAGAAACATAGATATTTCCATACATATATGATACTCCATTATTTTATTCCATACCAGGCTATACAATGCACAACTTGAGCCTGAAAACAATGTAAAAATCAGAAAATGCACACAAAATTTGAGGTTGTCATTCATTAAACTTCAAAAATAATGTCTCCAACCCCCAATTCTAGTTTTTGAGGGTGTATTTATACATTTACAACCAAAACCAACCATTTTCAACTACCTTTTGATTAGTTTGTTGACAAAACACCTTAATGACACTTTTTGACAAGTTGCTTGACAACTTTCTTGAGCAACTTTTACATTTTTTACAATATGGAACAATTTTAAACATTATTTGACAAATGACTTAAAATATGACTTCCTAAGACTCAAAAACCTCTAAAATGGTTTGATAAACCTTATTATATGACCCAATACACAAAATAGAGCAACCATTTACAAATGGCCTCATGGAGGCAAGAAATCAAACAGGTGCTCCTGCACCAAACTCCTAGGCGAAAAAGAATTCAAGCCCCTTTGAATTGTCTTATTCCTGATCTTCCAGTTCCTTTGCACTTTTTCCTTTGTCTTTTCAACTTTCTTTGGTACTTTCTTCCTCTTCTTCTTATACCATCTCCTCTCCATCATCTTCTCAATTTCTAGGATCCAAAACTCCATTTCTTGTGTATAAACATAAGTAGCATCATCTATATCTTCATTCTCATCATTAGAGTACCATATGTAACCTACATCATATCCTTGAAAATTTGCATATATCTCATTAGCAAAAAAATATGCAACATTGTCATTATCAACCTTATTATCAACAACATCTTGAGGATCAGTACAAACTTTATCAACAACCTCAACAACCTTCTCTACTTGTTCATCAACAATTTCATCAACTACTTGATTACCAACAACCATATCATTAATCTCAACACCAATATGTTCGTCAACAAACAAAGAAGTTTGTTCATCTTCAAACACAATTGGAATATCACTTTGCTCAACAAAGTTTACCTCTACCTCATGTGTTGTTGTCGTTGATTTTTTTCCTTCTTTGAATAATCTTTTGTATGGGCCATTCAACTTTCTTTTCATGGTCAATGCATTATTTTTTATGATTTTTTATGAGAAAAATCAAAGTGTAAATGGAGTAATAAGTTTATTATTTTTGCAAATATTTTCAAAAAATATTCATTGCAAAAATAGGTCAAATTGAGAAGCTGCAAATCATGTAAAGCAAGGACAAAACAATACTTTATAAAAAAAATTATTCCTTTGCTATTTTAAGCAGATTGATATTGATTTTTCCTCTTGGTCAAATTTGAACTACATGGAGAGGAGATAAGGTGTTTTTTTTCATTTTTAAAGCACAGTAAACCTATTTTTAGGTGCTTTTCAGCATGCACATGCAAAAAGTGAGAGTTTTCCACTTTTATGCCACATTTTGGAGCAGATTTTGAGGCTTTTCTTTGAGCTTTCTTCTTGAGCTTAGATTAGGGTTTTTACGATATATCTTGAGAAAAAATTAGAGTTTTCTAAGTTCAGATTATTGTTTCTTGCTCTAATACACATTCTGAGAGCTTGTAAAATTTTTGTACTTAGTTTCATACTTTGGCATACTCCTTCAATTCAATTTTTTTTTTTTATTCAAGGGGTAAACGCTTTTGATCGGAGCTATGAACTAGATACAACCATTCAACAATACCACCCCAATGGGGTTTGAACCTTGGTGGCAAGAACAACAATGCCACCTATAAACCATCATACCATGCCAATATCGGCTCTCCTTCAGTTCAATAAAAGTAGCATTCTTATCTCCAATTTTTATCTCTATTTGCAGTTTTAGTATGACATGTCTACCTTGTGATTCAGTTTACAGATCCTTTTCATGTCCTATTATTGCAAATCATTGATATAGAAAGTCCATTTAATGCAGGTTGCATGTTGTGTTTAAGTCTAAACCTTCATGCAAATCAATTAAGTATTGGGTGTTCATGAGAGATTGTGAGTTCATTGTTGGTTTTTGAAGACTGTTTGTGGGTAGAATATCAAAGTCACCATTAAGCTTTGGAATCATATTAGATAAGTTTTACATTTCAAACATATTTTCTATCCCTTTTCCCAAAAAATCACTTAGAATAGGATTCATCATTCGAAGAACCTACTCACTCTGGAGATTCCCTTTTCACATAGATCACCCACATCTGAAAAGGCTTTCCATGTTTCAATAGATAGTTTGATTTCTGCAAATATAACAAAGGGTGCATATTTGATTGATAACGGTTTTTGGCACACCCGGTGGAACTCTGAAAATCAATTTCAGAGAATTTTTTAATCTTTTAAAGTTGTTGTTTGGTGTATGCAGCAAGTTATTTAGCCTTTTGGAGTCTCGTTTCAATATACTTAGTGACTCCATTTATGTTTTAGCATGCAAACTTAGTGCATCCTGTGCATGAGAAAGGTTCAAACTAGATTGAGTTTTGTACCTTTCGAATACCAATAGTTGTCCCCACCACGAAGGAGAGGAAGAACAACAAAGAGACTATTTGAAACACCTGCGAGGTCAAAATCAACACCTCCCATTTTTAGCTCTTTAGTCTTATCACTAGGAAATCATGTTCCTATAGCACAAGCACCACCAATGGTAGTGCCAAGACAACACCCATTTGCACCTTTTAATGGAGGCATCCCATTGAATATTTCCCAGCATGATGATATCCCAGTCGCAACCCTCAAAATCTCGCCTTACTTTACTAGAGAAGATCACACAATGTTGGTTGATCACATTCAAGACATCGCCACCTTATACTCAGTTCATAACATCACTTAGGAGAACGTAGCATTAAGGCTTTTGGTTGTGTTGCTAAAAGGAAAAGTGTTGCATTAGTTTAGAGGCCTTCAACCAAACTCAATCGCAATGTGGAATGAGTTGGGGGATGGATTACACCAGTAGTTTGAAGATAAGTCAGATCACTTGTCCCTATTAGAACAGCTGAGCACAATTAAAAGAGAACTGCATGAGCATTTGGTGAATTTCAATTACCATTTCCAATGAACCTAGGACCAAATTCCTGTAATAATAAAACCCACACCTCAGCATGCTTTTTTGTTTTTCCTAAAAGCATTGAATAGAAAAATTTCAATAATGATTCAGTCTATGGGTGGGCATACACTCCCAAATGCTTATGACATCGCCATTAGGGAAGAGAATTATCTTATTTAGGTTGGAGAAATAGCCCCTAGGCCTCCTATGCCCCTAGTCCCTGAGATACAGTTCCCTATTCCTTTTTCTTTACCCCCTTTAACTATTGTCCCACCTATACTAGCAATAAAATACCATGTTGTAGCACCTAAACCTGTTGTTCTAGCCTAGTCCCAAGAGCTTCAAGAGATAAAAATTATACTTAAGACCTTTAGGAATGATCTCGTGAACATAAAGAAACAAGTTGGCCAAGAGCATTAGCCCTATCAAGCCCCTTATCAGCAGAATCAACAAAATAGACCAACTTTTCAAAATGATTATCAAGGCCAAAAAAGGAATTTTAATCCTAAACCTTTCCAACCCTTTAACCCCAACATTGCCAGTTCATCAAAGGAACTTGTACCACAAAACAACATTTCCCAAGATTTTGATTGGTGTTATCCATACAATCAAACCCACAACCAATCAACATGCATGAATGGCATAAGAAATCGGGCCTTAATGGTCTAGAACAGCTATGTTGGTTCAAAAAATGTTACAGATTAGAATCAAGGACAGCAAGATAACCTTGAAGTTGCCTTGCCAAACTAGCAGAGTTCTGATTTTTGTGGCATGAATGGTCAAGGTCAACAAAATTCTCCTATTTTAGCCAACACTAGATCAAAAAAGAGAGCCATGGATTTAGGGAAACAAGCTGGAAATTCAAAGCAGCAACCTACAAAAGACAAACAACATGTTTCTTCATCAAATGTTAATGTTGCGGCATAGCCTAAAGTTGAGATTTTGTAAAGAGGCCAGCAAATACCTAGCAGGGAACAATCAAAAACATAATCGCAGCCTTTTCAAAAAGGAAGTGATGCTACTATTACAAAAAATCAGAAAAAGGTAATTCCTACTTCTTTCAATATTGTTGAACATCTCAAAAAGGCTACTATTAGCATGTCGGTATTAGATGCTTTGCACATCCCAGGTCAAAAAATTTTGCTGCAAGATTCTTTAGCTGAACTTTCCATTTCTAATGATGCTAATCAAGGAGGTGCTAAAGTTGTGCTTGCAAATGATTTGGATGTTAAGAATGATCAAAGAATTAATGAGGTAAATCCTCCTCTATTTTACTTAAGTCTCATTATTGGCGATAACATAATACATAATTGTATGGTAGATTCTGGTGCCAGTAGCTTTGTTATGCCTAAGAGCTTAGCTGATAAGTCAGGTCTTGTTTATGAGTCTACCCCTAGAAGGGCATAGTCCAGCTGGATGGGTTTGCTATTAAAACTACTGGTATAATCAAGAATTTAGCCCTTACTTTGCATGCATCCCTAAATTTCGCAATCCATCACAATATACATGTTATTGATCTACCACCCCACTTTGTCATTTGCCTCTCAAGGGATTTTACAGCCAAACTGGGTGGGTTTTTGTCCTCTGATTGGTCTCATCTTTTTTTTAGAACAAGGTATGGTATGAAAGTAACCATAAAGTCTAAGCCTTTGGCCAAATACCATATCATACTATATGTCTTGAATCCTATAAATGCTAACCTCTACGTCACCCCTGTACTGGAGGAGCAAACCATGACCTTAGACTACAGCACCCCTACAAAAAATATGAATCTAGATGAATGGGAAGCCGAAGATCACGAGCTTGATCCTTCTCAGCACACAGATGAGATAGGATTAGGAGTTTATATGATTCGAGAACCTGACATTGTTATGCCTAATCTAATTAAAGAAGAGGAGCAGTGTGTAGAAATAGAAGATAAGCTTTGGAAGCTTTACTTTGATGGCTCGAGAAGCAGTATAGGTGTTGGAGGTGGAGCTATGTTGATTTCACCAGACAGAAACAAGTATTATTCAGCTTTCAAGTTTGCTTTCAGCTGTTCAAATAATACAGTTGAATATAAAGCACTGGTGCATGGCCTAGAGTGGGCCCAAAAGAGAGGTATTAAATGCTTATGTGTTTATGGTGATTCATAATTAATTATGAACCAAGTAAGGAATTTGAATGCTGCAAAGAATGACTTGCTTAAGAAATATAAGCATCGTGTATGGGATTTAATAGAAGATTTTAATGTTTTTAATATTATTTCAGTTTATCAATTTTATTTCTGGCTTTGATTGTGTTGGAGATTTTTCCATCAACGTTTCGGATCACACTCTGTGATCCATCATCAGGATGAAAGAGAGCATAAGAGAGTGAAATGAATTGTTGCAGACCAACACTAGCTAAAAAGGAGAAGAGAGAGTAAGAGTTGCACAAGGTTCGAGGAAAATAGAAATAAAGGAAAAAGAAAAGAAAAGAGAGAAAATTTCTATCTTTTCTTTACTTTTTCCTTTATTTCTATTTCCTTGAACCTTGTGCAACTCTTACTATCTCTTCATTTTCTCTCTTTTCTTTACTTTTTCCTTTATTTCTATTTTCCTCGAACCTTGTGCAACTCTTACTCTCTCTTCTCCTTTTTAGCTAGTGTTGGTCTGCAACAATTCATTTCACTCTCTTATGCTCTCTTTCATCCTGATGATGGATCATGGAGTGTGATCCGAAATGTTGATGGAAAAATCTCCAACACAATCAAAGCTAGAAATAAAATTGATAAACAGTAATGGATTGTGGAAACTTGATATCTTTAATTATTTCAGTTCCTAGAATTAAAAATAAGCATGCAGATAGGCTCGCTGTCGTAGGAGCCCAATTTGATATTCTGAATGAGATTGATAAGGTAGAGGCACGTCAGTATGTAAAAATTGTAGTCAAACCTTCTGTACCTAACAATAATGTGTCTTGGAAAGTTTTTGACAATGATAAGCAAATTGTGAATTTTTTAATTGTTGAAGTTGACTTTGCAGATGGAAACCAGCAAAAGTGGTAGCAGTAATATGATGACTAGATTCTATAGTTAAAGACAAACAAGCTTCCAAAGGGTTTGGTGACCTTAGAATCTGTTTTCAACTTTGATGACTAGGTACAAAAAGACAAAAGTAGCATGACTATCAAGGAAGAACACTATGAAGCAATCGATATTTTCAAAGGTAAACTTCTCAAATTGGGAAAGGTATGCAATAAAGAAGAGTAGCAGGCTTTTATTCTATTATGTCAGGAATTTAGTGATGTTTTTGCTTGGGAGTACAAGGATTTAAAAGGTTTTGATCTAGAACTAGACCAACATACTATCAAATTAGAGCTTGGAGCAAAACCTGTGAGGCAAAAACAAAGACCCCTTAATCATAAATTAGAGCACCTTATGAAGGCTGAGCTGAATAAGCTAGTTGAGAACTCATAGTATTATTCTTCCTATCAAGCATACCTCTTGGGTGTCAAACTTAGTTCTAGTTAGGAAGAAAAGTGGGGAAATTAGGTTGTGTGTTGATTTTCGAGATTTGAACAAAGCATCTCTGAAAGTTCACTATCCACTCCCTTCCATGGAACAAATTTTGCAGGTAGTTTCTGGTTCTTACAGATTTTCTTTGTTGGATGGTTACTCAGGTTATAACCAGATTCTAGTAAAGCAGGAGGATCAGTTCAAAACAACATTTACAACTAAATGGGGCACAATGGCCTACAAAAAGATGCCTTTCAACTTATCTAACACTGGAGCAACATTCCAATGAGCAATGGACATGGCCTTTCATGGTCTCATGAACAAATTTGTCTTGGTATATTTAGATGATATTACTATTTTTTCCAGAAATGCTAACATTTGAACATTTTGAGCATTTAAAATAGATTTTTCAAATATACAAAGAGTTTGGAGTGTCCCTCATTCCAAAAAAGAGCATTTTTTCTGTCCATGAGGGAAGGCTCCTCGGACACATAGTATCAAAGCAAGGTATTTCTATAGACCCTAAATGATTCTTTGTTATTTTTGAATTACCATTACCAACTCACAAGAAAGGCTTGCAAAGCTTTCTTGGAAGAATAAATTTTCTGAGAAGATTCATACCAAAATATTGCAGCTTTGTTGCAACCCCTCACTGTTATGCTTAAAAAGAATATGCCTTTTAGTTGGACCAAAGAAGGTAAGAGGAGCTTTGAGTAGATTAAAGAATCCCTTGCATTTTCTCTTACTCTCATTAATCCAAATTATGACAGAGATTTCATTCTTTATGCTTTTGGAGGGGTAGATACCATTTCAGCTATGTTGTGCCAGCAAAACAATGAAGGCTTGGAGCAGCCTGTAGCATTTTTCAGCTAGGTATTAAACATGACTATGAGGTGAAGTATTCTTTTGCTGAGTTCAACATGTTTTTGTTGTTGTGAGAAGCCTTAAAAAATTCAGACATATTATATCAAATAGCATAATTTATTTATTGGTTGCTCATTCAACTGTTAAGGACAAGTTCTTACTTAATCATGAAATTAATGATAAGCGTATTGGTTGGATAACCAAGGTAATGGTGATTTCATTCTGATCTTAAAATAACCAAGCCTGTCAGAGGTAAGGGTTTATGTGAACAAATTGCAGAAAATCCAGCGGGTAGCAGCTTAAAATAAGTTGAAAGTGTTGATACAGTACTAAACAATGATGATGCAACTGTTGTTCCAATTCCTGTTGCTACCTGGGTGCAACAAATGATGCACTATTTGCAAACTGGTGAGTGCCCCAAAGGTTTGGATAGAGCAAAGAGAAGGTATTATAGATTACAAGCTATTCATTTTGCAATTATTGATGGCATTCTTTATAGGAGAGACTTTCAAGGTGTTTTATTAAGGTGCATTTAGCCTAATCAAGTTGACAAGCTGTTAGCAGAATTTCATGATGGGCCTTTAGGAGGCCATTTTGCTGCAAGAACAACAGCCCTAAAAATCATGTGGGCTGGTTATTATTGGCTGGATTTGTTTAAAGATGCCATTACTTGGGTCCAAAAATGAGAGAAATGTATTTTATTTGTTGGTAAGCAAAGGCTGGCAGGCCTACCTTTACATCCCATTTAGGTGGAACATCCATTTTCCAAATGGGGTTTAGACTTCATCAGACCCATCAACCTGCCTTCAAGCATGGGTCATAAGTGGATTCTTATTGCAACATATTACGTCACTAAGTGGTCTGAAGCGGTTGCTTTGAAAGAGGCAAACGAGACTTCTGTACTTAATTTCTATCAAGACTTAGTGTCAAGATTTGGTACCCCAGATTCAATAATCTCTAACAATGGTTTGGATTTTATTGGTTTGAGAATTTTCGATTGGTTAGTTAGGAATAACATTTATCTAAACACGTCTTCTAACTATTATCCACAAGATAATGGATAGGAAGAATCTACAAATAAAAATCTGATCTAGATAATCAAGAAGATAATTAAGGACAATCAACGAACATGGCATGAAAAGCTTAAGTTAGCCCTTTGGGCTGACAAGGTGACTCTTAAAAGGGCCACTAATTGTTCTCCTTATGTACTTGATTATGGCAAGGAGGCTAAGTTACCTATTTCTATTGAATTACCTACTTTGAGCTTTGTTAAAGAGCTAGAATTGTTGAATGAACAACCTCTTGAGGTGAGATTTGCACAGTTGATAGAGCTCAAAGAAACCAAAAAGGAAGCATTAAGGCAGCTTGAAATACATCAAGCTCAGATGAAGAACTCTTTTGATAAAAGGACAAGACCATGAGATTTCATCATTGGTGATCTGGTTTTTAAGTGGAATGAATATAAGAATAAACCTGGACGACATTCCAAATTTGATGCAATTTGGGACGGGCCTTATGTGATCATGGAGTGCAAGGAGAACAATACATTCCAACTTTCTAAGTTGACTGGAGAGGTGTTATCTATCCCAATTAATGGGATTCACCTCAAGCATTGCCTCTAAGATAAGTTCTATCTTGTAAATAAGTAGAGTAGATTTTTTCAATAAGCGCTTCACGTGCATTTCATTTTAGTAGTTTTTCTTTCCCTAAGCATTGTTGTGCATGTTAGTTGGCCACCAGGGCCTGTTAGTTCACTTTCAGTTTTGTTTGGTTTTGTTTTGCTGTTGTTTGGAGTGTTGTAGTCTAAATTTCTGAGTTTCATGAAGGGACAAATTTGACTCTGCACCCAATGGAGTTTTAAAAGGAAACTAATATGATGCTTAGCAGGCAAGCATTTAGCGGAAATCACCAAAATGTTACCAATTTTAACTACATCTCAATTGGCAGAGTTGATTGGTTTGATTGATTTAAAAAAAAGATGGAAAATTTTAGTTATTTTATACATTATTTAGGTTGCCTTTGCATCATAGTTATTGAGTTTTAGTTTTGAGTGCAATTGCAATTGCAATTGTTTTCAGTGAACGAGAATTTCAAAAGTTGCAACATAAATGGAGTACAGAAAAGGAACTCATGAATGATAATAGTATTTTGCACTCATTTTATAATGTTGTTTTATATAACAGTATTTCATTTATTTGCAAATACAAGTGATTATACAACTTTTCATTTTCAAATGCATTTCTTTCAAAATGGAACAAAAGAGAAATTTAAAGTCCACACAAGCCGTGGAGATAGCTAAAACCATTCATTGCAAGAAATGAAATATACAACTGAAAGAAAGAAGCAGATAACATAGAACATATTCGTCATTCCCTGTATTTGATCTTGAGTTGATGGTTTGTAGCTTGCTCCATCCTGCTTCCATTCTTGACTATACCTGCAAAAGATTGAGAAAGGGGTCAATTAAGAGCTCGGGATATGAACTATACTACATGCCCTACTAACAAAAATATAATTCATTCCTTGGAATGCATGGAATCAACTAAAAGAGAAGTGCAAAAACAAGAGTTGAGAATGTAATGTCACATCATAATAATACATTTAAATTATGTTAACATTGTTTGTTTCCTTCTGCGGGTATATGGAAAATCATGTAGCTGATCATTTCATGAAGACCAAGCATGTGGTGAAAAACGGGCTCCCACAAGGGTAGAGATCGGCATGCTACCCCTTAAACATTACAAATGGGGCTAAGTGAAGGAATGCAATCATCATGTTCATCTGAACTATTCATGAAGGAGTAAAACAAAATTTTAGTCATTAAAGCAATCAAGCCTATTGTTCACTCATAACAAGTAAGATATTGTTTTGAAATCTACAAGTGGACAATAGACTTAATGAGATTAATCAATTCAACTGAAGAGTATCATTTTCATACTTGAAGATTTAAAATTGCCATGTTAATTGTATCTTGCTGCCATGGGTATTGTTTATGCATCATGTTTCCAAATATTACAGCAAGTATACATGCTCATGATGGTGATAGTGAGCAGGCATACATAATACCTCATTAATAAGACACTATTCAATAATGGAAGCATGTGAAAGAGCTTCAAATTCTCATTTGAATGGAAGATGACAAGCATCAAGTGATTCGCAAGTAATCACTAATGTTTGAATGCAAGTGTTGCATTAAATGAAGTTGATATATCAATCTTAAATGCTTTAAAGGAGAACAAATGCATAGAACAACATTTTCTTAATGGAACATAAAAATGCGTGAAGAGTGCCAGATAAAAGACATTAACTCATCAAGAATATGCAAGGAAAGTACATAAAATTGTATGTTGAGTACAAATATTAAAAATGGTGCCACAATGTCATTCGACCAAGTTTCTACTCTGTGAATAACAACACGGCAAATTCCTTCATGTAATACAACAAGGGTTTGGGCCATATTACAAAATACTCACAAAATCTCAAAACCATATGGGTTTTTATTGTTTTTCCTGATTAGAAGACATAAATTTGAAAGCAATCAAATTTCCTCTTTTAATATCAAATGGAGATGCCATATTTATAAACACAAAAAAGAAATTGCAAGGCCAAGCTAGGGTTTCTTCCATGGAGGCCAAGAGAAATAATAGTAAACTGGAAATATAAGTGAGTAGCCATTCTTACACAGAGATAAGCTTTTCAAAGTTTTTGACATAGAAAATAAGCATGGCCGTGCCATACATGGGTGCCAAGAGGATAGATAGAAATACAACAGTAGAGTTATAGTGGGTCAAATACCCATATCATAGAGGGTTGGTCGCAGCCTATTGTCCCTATATTTCCATAAAAGGTTGAAACTCATCTAGGGTTTGTAATTAAAATATGGGGGTTTGTTGATAAAACAACAATACAAAGCATGGTGCCCAGATTCAATTGTTTTCTATGCAAAAAGTTCACCAAGAAACAACACAGTAGTCACGCCCTCTGAGACACATTTTACATGTTTTCTGAAGACTGTTTGTGGGTAGAATATCAAAGTCATCATTAAGCTTTGGAATCATATTAGATAAGTTTTACATTTCAGTCATATTTTCTATCCCTTTTTTGAGAAAATCACTTAGAATAGGATTCATCATTCGGAGAACCAACTCACTCTAGAGATTCCCTATTCACATAGATCACCCACATCTGAAAAGGGTTTCCGTGTTTCAACAGATAGGTTGATTTTTGCAAATCTAACAAAGGGTGCATATCTGATTGATAACAGGGATCTTATCTAACCCTCTTCAATTAAAACCTTTCAATGGAACCCCTCAAGGCTTCAATCACTATTTTTTATAAAAATATGTGATTTCAAAAAAAATCAAGATGTCCCAAGTTTGGGACCCATTATTACGGGATGACCCATATCTCAGTATCCTTTTACCAACATGCCAGTGAGATTCTTGAGGTGAATCCACATACCTCAAAATCAAACTAACACCATACATAATATCAAGCCTTGTAGTTGTGAGATACATTAGATTTCCAATACAACCTAACTATACGAATCTAAGTATGTGTGTGTGATTCCATCATGACATGTTACGTCCACTTGGTAGAAACTTCTCCTCAATGATACTCTATCTCCAACCTAAGAGTGTGTCAATAGTCCTTGATGTACATATGGGAAAAAAATAGGTAATTAGTCATCACCATCATAATCATTCTTAATTATACAATTCAAGAAACTTATCATTATCTTTCTTGATTGCTTGTTATTAAATAATTTAATACACTAACACAGTAATTAAAGTAGGTAAATTAGACTGGATGTGATAATTATCTCCTACTCTCTTTGGCCTTTATATAAACAAACTTGAAGAATGGTTGAATTTGATCAGTGGGGATAGTGATCACTTGGGAGCATATGTTGTCAAGCTTCTTTTGTGCATTGATGATCATATTTTAATTGCTAGGTCTGCATGAGCATTATAAAAGCATTTGTCTATTCTTGAGCACTTTTACAAAGAAGTGGGTATGCAAGCTTATACTAGCAAGAGAAAAATCATAATCTTCTTCAATAGAAATAAAACTTGACCTAGTTCAACTTTTATTTTGATGGTAGTATCTTAGAGGAAGTAATGGAGTAAAAATACCTTTAGGACTAAATTCAATAGATGTAGAGAGGTAGAGTTTTGAGATTGGGAAAATATTCAAACTCTATTTGGGTTATTAGTAATTGTAATAGTGCTCATGGATGTGAAATTTGGGCTAGAGCAATATTTTTGACAAAAAAATGGACGTAGATAGAGAGAATTGAAAAATACATTATCACAAGCAAAACAAGTTGAAAGCATTAGTCCCTTATAAGATTCTTCTAGCTAAAATAGGTGCAATTCCTATTGAAGCCATCATTATGGTGCATGTTTAAAGATATATGAAAAAATGTGTAGATGGAAGCAAATTGTTAGCCTAATGTTATCTTTAAAGATGTCTTAAATGAAAGAAATAAGTCATGGATGAAGAAAAGTTGCAAGTGGATGAAGAAGTGGCATATTCACTTGAATGCTTGCCTTAATAATGACGAAGAAATAAAGGCATTTGTTGTAGATAAGCTTCACAAGGATATGTGGGAAAAGATGCTAAGAAGAAAAAAGAAATATTGCCTTGAAGAATTTAACCCCACCTTAGACCATTAGTAAAATGTCTTTTTAGAGGTCGATCTCAATGGGGACAAAGATTCTCATTGCCTAGTTGAGGACTAACTTGCATCATCTTCTGTGTGAAATATATAGATAGAAAAGATCAAAAGAGGTTTGGGAAGAGAGCGTCTTTTACACAATAGAGATAGTGGAAATAAAAAAAACTTTATTCTTGATTGCAATGCATACAAAGACTTATGGATCAAGTACATAAGTAATTCAGCAACAACAACTTTCCCAATATATTTAATGAGAAGGTTGACATAATAGAAGAGAAGGTTGACATAATAGAAGAATTCATTATCAAATTAAACAAAAAAAGATCAACAATTCACAAAACAAAAATAATAAAATCTTTGATCCTCAAAACCATCTTAATCTCCTGAACATTAAAAATCTTATATTCTATTCTTAAAAATATCTGATTCCTTACGCCATTGACCGACAACCTTGCGCACAAAAAATCAATTACAAGAACTATATAATATATGATTCTTTCACAATCTTACCTACAATATCTATAATATATTATTGCGACGAACCTGTTCACAGGACAAATGTATCCACCTACTCCAACGTGCGTACCAGTTTACATGTGAACGCTATAATATAGATTCTTTCTTTTTTTTCTTTCGAATTTTATATTGGAATAACCAGAGAACTTTGGAGGCATGAGAAGGGAAACCACTGAAAAGCCATGAAAAATTTGCAAGACACAGAAAGGTAAAAATCTGCATCCTTTTGCAAGTTTGGATTACAAAAAATTATTTTATGTAACTTGCGTGCATTTCTGCTTCAATTTTGGCTTTTATGGCCACATATATTTCAACCTGCCATAAGTTCTTCTTTTGCATTTTAATATTGTTGATTATTATGCTTTACGTTGGAACAGAATATCGAAGTACAGCTGGAGCTTGGCAATGGTAGGAGTGGTTGTGTTCTTTTTACTACTCCCACCTTCGCTTATTGCACAATCCCATACTAATTTTACCTTCAACCAATTCGATGCCCCGACTCTCGAATTGTTTGGGAATGCTTCAGTGCAGTCCAAAGCCATCTCCCTTAATGATCAATCCCAATCGAGCATCGGCCGTGCTTTTTATCCACATCCTGTGCGTATGAAAGATGGCGGGTCTCTGAATTCTACTTTGTCTTTCAGCACAAGTTTTGTGTTTAAAATTATAAACGCCAGCCCATGTCTCTCACCAAGCGGGCATGGACTAGCGTTTATAATGACACCCTACAAATCTCCAGAGAGATTTTTACCAGGTCCGTACCTTGGCTTGTTGAGAAATATTTCAAGCATAGGAGATGCCTCTAATCATCTATTTGCGGTTGAGTTCGACACAGTAATGAATTTGGAATTTGAGGACAGAGACGACAATCACGTTGGTGTCGATCTCAACGACCTTAGGTCTGTAGTCTCTACGTTTGCGGGCTACTGGAATGACAACAGCCAGTTCATGGAATTGGAACTCGACAATGGACAGAATATTCAAGTTTGGATTGATTATGACCATCTTCTAAAAGAGCTCAATGTAACCATTGCAAAGGCTTGTTCAGTTCGCCCAGAGAAACCCCTGATTAGTCTAAGAAATATTCCTCTGTCTAACATTGTTGAAGAAGAAATCTACGTTGGTTTTTCGGCAGCTACAGGAACCTCACTGGTTGGAGAGCATTACATAGTCGCCTGGAGCTTTACAACAAATGGAGCCGCCCCGGTCCTGAATTTGGAGTTATGTGATCTCATTAAACAGAGAAAATCCAAGAGCTCAAATTTCAGGTTGATAGCCGGCATTACCACAGCTTGCGTCCTCCCCCTCCTGGTGGTGGTGGCAGCATCACTTGTCCGGTGGAAGAGAAACCAGTACCGAGATATTATTGAAGACTGGGAGACGGAGTACTGGCCTCACAGATTTAACTACAAAGACCTACATATTGCAGCAAAGGGTTTCAGAGACGAACAACTTTTAGGATCCGGAGGCTTCGGTCGTGTCTACAGAGGAGTCCTTCCCTCAAACGGCCTCGAAGTAGCTGTGAAACGTATACATAGAGAAACTGAGGAAGGGGTGAAGGAATTTATAGCAGAAATCTCTAGTCTTGGTCGCCTTCAACATCGAAATCTTGTGCAGATCAGAGGCTTCAGCAGGCGAGTAAAACAGCTATTCGTAGTTTACGACTACATGCCGAATGGCAGCCTAGACAAGAAGATATTTGGAAAGCCAAAGGAGGTTTTCGAATGGGTTCACAGGTACAAAGTCCTGAAAGATATCGCTGCGGGTTTGCTGTATCTTCACGAAGAGTGGGAGCAACGTGTAGTGCACAGAGACATCAAGTCCAGCAACATTTTACTGGACTCAGAGCTCAATGGAAAGCTTGGAGATTTCGGGCTTGCACGTCTGTATGAGCATAACGAAAATTCTCAGACTACTCGTGTGGTGGGAACGCTGGGGTACATTGCGCCAGAGCTCGTACACACAGGAAAGGCCAGCCCAGCCACAGATGTATTCAGCTTTGGTATTCTTTTGTTGGAGGTTGCATGTGGAAGGAGACCTGTTGATCTCTCCCTTCAACCTGAGCAAGTAGTTATGGTGGACTGGGTGAGAGAGTTGTATGCTACAGACACTCTCATGGATGCAGCTGACCCGTCTCTTGGTGGGGAATATGATGAAGCTGAGATGGAGAGAGTGCTCAAACTGGGACTGCTCTGTTCTAATCCACAGCCAGAAGGCAGGGTTTGCATGAGACAAGCTCTGCAAATACTGGAAGAAGAAGCTCCAATACCAGGCTTTGATGCTTCCTTTAATTTGGAGATGAGTGCACCCAGCACTACTTTGAAGTCTCCTCCATATTACAGCCGCAGCACAGCTGCTTCCATTTCCATGTCTCTTGACGTACGATAGACTCTGCACAATCAGGGTAAAACATCAACCTTCTATAACTTCTTTTTCGACGGTGCTACTGTGTTTAAGATAGCTCTTCGTGTGTTATGGTGTTGCTGCTGTACAGTGTCTGTATACTCTTCATGTTAGAGAGTGCTTGTCAGTGTGTATACTCTTCATGTTATAGCTCCACCTTGGCTCTTAGACTTCTGGATGTAAGCATTTGTACTGTTTTTGGATGCAATACGTAATCCCAGCCTGGTTATTGACAAAGCAGTCCAAAAAAAAAATTATGTTTTGCTAAATTAGCAAATCTAATATAGGAGAGAGGATTCAGTAATTGAGCATCTAACTCTCATGGTAATTTCAAATCATTTTCATTTTTTTATATCAGGATATTTGTCATGTTCTTTGTTTATAATTAAGGTTTTAGCATGTTTTTAGTTGACCTGTCTACGAAAAGGTCCTAAAAAATTAGACCAGTAATTGTGTACTAAGTCTTATTTTGTTGGTGTGTTAATGTAATATCACATGATTTGTTGCTTTTAAATTTAAGGAATGCATCTCATCAATTATGAGTACTCATGATCAACACTAACAATTTTAAAGTCACAAGTATTTATGGTATATTCTTAAAAATATTAAACATTAAATCAACAAAATTCTATTACAATGAAACATGTTCAACTATTGGATCCTTAAATTCCATATCTATGACTCGTGTTAGGTTATATTATTGACTTCACGTTGGAAAGTGTATTTGACAAGGAATGTAATTAGATTTGGACGATTTTCTTTCGAGTTTCAATATATTTAAGTAAGATAAATTTATATATTATAATGAAAAAGTTTATAATTTGTAGTAAGAGCATAATAGATTTATTTATATAATATAATTAATATATTTGTAATGATAATTTATTGTAATGATGAAAATCATATATTCATGTTTTTTAAAAATTTTGTGTCCATTTTAATTAGATTGATTGTTTTTATGCAATAATAAGTTTATTGCCCTCTTTCTCAATTGTAGTAGGATATGGACATCCAACTACCTTGGAATTTTTAGGCTTAGATTGGGGTTGTGGTAACTCTATTATGGAAAAAGGAGACACTAGCCATCTTTTTGAACAAGCCTTGACACTTGCTACCCTCATTTCCATATTGACACTTGCTACCCTCATTTCCATATTGGCATCCTCTGTAATTGAGCAATCTACATTGTAGATTGGTTGATTGTAAATTTCCTTACCACTGTAAACAAGATCTAGGACATTCCCATTTCTTTTAAGTCTTTTGTAAATTTCAAACTTCACACCATTTGTAAATTACAGCTGTAGCACAACTGCTTCCAACACTACTTGGAAGTCTCCTACATATTACAGTCGCAACACAGCTACTTCTACTTCTAAGTCTCTTGACGAACGATATACTCTACACAATAAGATGGCTCTTTTCTGACGGTGCCACTGCACAATATCAAATGGAGGATATCCATTTATAGAACAATTGAATACTAAATCATGATAAACTAAGGGATAAATAAATATCATCACTAATATCACATGAATAACTATTTCCTTGGTATATTATTTTCAATAATTTTTAGAGGTTTATGCATGCCTTGTTGGCTCAAACCTAGGCATTCCCATTATAACCAATGGCCATATCACATGTTTTAACATTTGCCACAATAGCTCCACTTAGATGAGGGTAATTGTATGAAACAATATTGACTGATTTTAGACCCATGAGATTTATAATTTGAACAATCATCCATACAAGAACTTGAAGGCAACATAGTGTGTAAGTCATGCTCAATAGGAAAAAGAGAAGCTTGGTTGTCATTTTCCTTGGTGTCTCAAAATATAAGGATTACCAATAATATTTGGAGTAGACATTATAGATAAGATGAGAAGGGATCTAGAAGATATTATAGACTTGGAGAGTCAATATGGTATCCTTTTCAATTATTTGAAAAAAAAGCCACTATAAGTTCTTACCACACATTGTTTGTTTTGATCAATCATGTGATAGGCAATGAGGATGGTACAACACATATTAAATAAATAAATAAGTTGAAATATTAAAATTTTAAATGAGCATTGTAGGCGATACATATGTTCTCTATAAGATGTAATGGTTTAAAATTGAACCATAAGATGTAATGTTTAAAATGCTCATCTCAATATTTTTATTGATCCATGGAGAATAGAACTAATATTGAAGATAAAAATAATTGTTTCAAATGTTAATCTCAATAATTTTTAATATAAAGCTACAGGAATCATAATTTATCCATGGAGATGGAGGCTTGTCATGAATATTTATTGTGGTTTAAATTAAAGATTAATTTGAATAATGGCTTATGATGGAAGGAACAAAAGATAATCAAGAAATCCACAAACCTAAAATTAAATGAGAATTGTGAGGAATATGTAGGGACTTTGTCCAACACTTCACATTTTGCATACATGCCTACAAGAGAAGATGGGAATTTTAAATAGAGATAGGAATTGAACACCCACATCATATTCATAACAAGGATATGGTAGAATTAATAGAGAATAATGAAGAATCTTGTCACTATGAGAAAATCTAAGCTAGACAAACTAGGGGAAGGTTGAAAGCCTAGCAAAAATGAGAGTAAAAAATGGTTTGAAACAACCAAAAAGTGTAGGAATTGGATCACCTCTTAGCAGTTGTTACATAAGGCTTGGCAATGTTCACTAATGATAATGGTTGGCAAGGCCTCAACATGTAACAATGGGACTAGTGAGAGATGGGAGGGTGATGGTTGGCTAGAGAAATTAAAAAATATAGAATGACTTTATAGTGTAGGGGTGAGACGTAATGTAAAATACATTAATCTTTTATGATTGACATTTAGGGTGAAGGTTGCAAGCCTAGCAAAAATGATACTAAAAAGTGGCTTTAAACATACCAAAAAATGTAGGAATTGGATCACCTCTTAGCACTTGTTACATAAGGCTTGGCAATGTTCACTAATGACAATAGTTGGCAAGGCCTCAACATGTAACAATGGGACTAGTGAGAGATGGGAGGTTGATGGTTGGGTAGAGAAATTAAAAATATAGAATGATTTTATGGTGTGAGACGTAATGTAAACTACATTAATCTTTTATGATTGACATTTAGGGAGACATGTTAATTGTTTATGATCACAATTAAGAAGGCGAGTTAAAATCTTATTGTTTATGATTAGATAATTTGCAATAGCCGCAATGTTTGGAGTTAACAATTGTCAAAGGGAAAGGTTAGTGTGTGCAACATGAGAGGAATTTGTAATAGCCGCAATGTTTGGAATTAATGATTGTCGAAAGGAAAAATTAGTATGTGAGTCATAAATGCTAAATTAACAATACTAATGATGTTGAATGCAAAGTCCACATGACACATTGACATATAAAAAATTAAAATGTGTTAAATAAGAATAATTATTTTTTATTATATTATTATTATCTTATTATTTTATATCATCTTTATCTTATCCTCACTTTTTAATTTTGTGTACACAAAATTTCAAATCCCATTCTGTCCAATAAAAACATGGGATCTGCTTTAGCCGTCGACCAATCGACCTAACTGCCCTCTGAGGAACTTGTGCACGGGAAACATGCCCAGCTAACCCACATGGGTTCACAGATTAGGTTTGCCAGTTAACGCGTGAGCACTACAAATATGAGGCTCATTTTTTCTTCTGATTTTATATTTGAATAACCAGAAAGCTTTTGATTTTCGAATAGGTAGAGAGCTCTTGAAGCGTGAGAAGGGAAACAATGTGATCTCGTTACACAAAAGAAAATCCAAGAGCTGAAAGTCTAAAATGATAGAAATCACAATTACAGCTTGCTTCGTCCTCCTCCTGGTGGTGGTGGCAGCATCAATTGTGCGGTGGAAGAGAAAGCAGTACAGAGATATTATTGAAGACTGGGAGATGGAATACTGGCCTCATAGATTTAACTACAAAGACCTACATATTGCAACAAAGGGT
This sequence comes from Sequoia sempervirens, assembly GCA_007258455.2. Taxonomy (NCBI): domain Eukaryota; kingdom Viridiplantae; phylum Streptophyta; class Pinopsida; order Cupressales; family Cupressaceae; genus Sequoia; species Sequoia sempervirens. The sequence continues at coordinate 64,197 of VDFB02129991.1, forward strand.
TTGAGAGACGAAGAACTTTTGTGATCCGGAGGCTTCGGTAAGGTCTACAGAGGAGTCCTTCCCACAAACGGCCTCCAAGTAGCGGTGAAATGTATCCTTAGAGAAACCGAGGAAGGGATAAAGGAATTCATAGCAGAGATCTCCAGTCTTGGTCGCCTTTAACATCGAAATCTTCTGCAGATCAGAGGCTTCTGCAGGCGAGTAAAACAGCTATTCATAGTTTACGAATACATGCCAAATGGGAGCCTAGACAAGAAGATATTTGGAAAGCCAAAGAAGGTGTTCGAATGGGTTCACAGGTACAAAGTCCTGAAAGATGTCGCTGTGGGTTTGCTGTATCTTCACGAAGAGTAGGAGCAACGTGTAGTGCACAGAGACATCAAGTCGAGCAACGTTTTGCTGGACTCAGAGCTCAATGGAAAGCTTGGAGATTTCGGGCTTGCGCGTCTGTACGAGCATAAGGAAAACTCGCAGACTACTCGTGTGGCGGGAACGCTGGGGTACATTGCGCCGGAGCTTATACACACAGGAAAGGCTAGCCCGGCCACAGATGTGTACGGCTTTGGTACTTTTTTGTTGGAGGTTGCATGCGGAAGGACACCTGTTGATCACTCCCTCCAACCTGAACAAATAGTTATGGTGGACTGGGTGAGAGAGCTGTATGCTACAGGCAATCTCTTGGATGCAGCTGACCCGAATCTTGGCGGGCAATATGTTGACGCTGAGATGGAGAGAGTGCTCATGCTGGGGCTGCTCTGTTCTAATCCACAGCCAGAAGGTAGGGTTGGCATGAGACAAGGTCTGCAGATACTTGAAGAAGAAGCTCCAATACCAGGTTTTGATGCTTCGTTTTATTTGGAGATGAGTGCACCCAACACTAGTTTGAAGTGTCCTCCATATTACAGTCGCAGCACAGCTGCCTCCGCTTCTAAGTCTCTTGACGGACGATAGACTCTGCATACTCTTCTTGTTAGAGATCCACCTTGGTTTCTAGACTTATGGATGTAATCATTTGTACTATTTTTGGATGCAATAGGTAATCCAAGTTGACCCATATGCCTTGTTATTTTTTCTAACATAGAAACAAGTTCAATTATATAGATGTTCCTATTTCTGTTTTTATATAGTTGATTATAACAAGAGAGTACTTAGCATACATCTAAATCAAAGGTCACCTTTATTTAAGTAGTCACATGTGAGCATAAATCTAAACCAAAAGTTGTCTTCAGCTAAGCACAACTAAATAGTCACATGTGATTACAATAAGACGAGTAAGCATACATCTAAACCAAAAGTCAGCTAAGCAGTCATATGCAAGGGTATCTAGTCTATCAAAGTCATCCAAGTGTTGAACCTAACCTGAATGTATCTTTGGAGATTTGAACTTTGGTGGATGACTTTTATATCGCATACCATCATCCTCGCCAATTGTGTTCAACTAATTGAACTACAATCCTTTGACATATACTTGATTATTTAAAAACCAATCAAAATAAAATTTATGTTCAACGAATTAAAAATCTAATATATTTATGACTCATGTTTAGTTATATTATTGACTTCCAAGTGTATTTTGACAAGGGATGTAAAGTGTTTATTTTTCATTAGACTTGAGGATATTCATGGAAGAGTGAGTGTAACATTTTAACAAATATTCAATATATTTAATTATGATAAATTTTACATATTATATAACAATATCTTTCTTTATATAAATAATAATGGATAAGATTATAATGTAGTAAGAGTGTATTAGATCTATTTATATAATATGACTGATATATTTTATTGTTATGATGAAAATCATATATATTTTTTAAAATGTTGTCTATTTTAATTAAATTATTTTTATTTAATAATAAGTTTACAAATGACATATTCTTGTGTTAAACATAGTTCATGATTAAGAGCATAAAGTTTCCACAATTCATGATAATCAAGTGAGTTGTTTCTGGATTAAAACTGTGTGAATTTTTTCTATCAACATTTCAGATCATACTCCATGATCCATCATCAATATGATATGCAAGCACAAGAGAGAGAGAGAGAGTCTTGTGCTTCTCTCTCTCTCTCTCCATGATCCATCATCAGGATGATATGCAAGCACAAGAGAGAGAGAGAGAGTCTTGTGCTTGACTCTCTCTCTCTCTCTCTCTCTCTCTCTCTCTCTCTCTCTCTCTCTCTCTCTCTCTTGTGCTTGCATATCATCTTGATGATGGATCATGGAGTATGATCTGAAACGTTGATACAAAAAATTCAAATAGTTTTAATCCAGAAACAACTCACTTGATAGTTCACGATCTTATCCTAACATATCTATGTCACTATCTATTTCTAAGATCTTGTTTTTATCTTGAAATTTCCTATTGACCATCATAATTTAGGTTTGCACTTGTGTAAAATTGACCTAGGTCATTTTAGTGTCCATAGTTTTAAAACTCAAACTTTAAATCTCAAATTTTAAATTGATACTTTGATGTATTTTCTTACAAATATTTATGACCTAACTATGCACATGTAAACATGTGGATTTTTGTGTTACTTCATTTAATTTGAAAGTTAGCCCTCAAACATTTGGATATCATCAAGGACTATTTGTATAAAACAGCATTCATGATAAATCCATAAAGAGCATAAATAGAGCATCAATATTACATAATCTCATGCATACTACATGGTTACTTGGTGTCTTCAATTTGTCTTCATCATTGTGAATAAGTGCGCCCAAGGAATTTATGAAAGGAGAACAAATAATTTCCTTCAAGTGTTTAAATGATGTATATTGACACTACCCTACCTCAAACATAGGTATAGTAAGTTGATACACATCTTTAAACAACTTCATCAATTTTATATAATAATTCACATTTGTAGGCCAAGTTCAATTTTGTATGCTAATTTCAATTTTGGAAGTGTGAAGATTAGTTTCATGGGCACTAACTTGAATGAGAGAAAGAAAAAAATAATTTATATATTCTAAGGTATTCATCCAACAATACCCTTTTTTTTAAATAGCGACAAATTAATTCTTAGCATCTTTAGTAATATTTTCTTCCATCTAGATTTTGAGCTATGTATCAAGTTCAATTTATTTAAGTCATAATTTAAATATTTATTTATTGTTTTTGTCACAAATCTAAAATCCTAGGCTTTTACTATTGTTTAATTATTTTCCTAGATGAAAATTTGAGGAAGCCTATTTATTCCTACACATTATTTAGTGAACCTAATATTCTTGCACAACCCTTGGCTTTGTCATTAATTTCCATTCATTTTTAATAGGATTTTAGACCTACCTTATATCTAATTGCATTTTTTATTTTTAGATCTCTTTAGGGTTTTGATTATCCTTTATTTTTGTTTTATTTTATACCTTCTTTAAATGATTTTGATTTTTATTGTGTGATCATATTTTCATCCCACCCTACCCATCCTTTATTTTGGCTGCTATGGATTTATTTGTTGATTTATTTATAGATATTATTACTTTTTGTTAATTTAATTCTATACTAGATGTCACACCATTGATATGCCACTCATCCTTTAGGTTTTTGCAAGTTTCTTGCATACCAAAGGTCTCAACCACATTCTCACTACCACAATTTAAGAAGCAGTCATTTACATCATCAAACAAAATAATTTATCAACAGTCATATTTTTATGGTGTTAACAAGGGTACTACTAGTTTTACTAAATATTTTCTCATATTGAGAAATTTGATCATGAAGAACATTTGGAACAATACAATTTCACACATGAGATTTCTAGTTTATATATATTAATATTGGCTTTTAGTTCCATTTCTTCCTCCAGATAGTTCGGGTTCCATTCGTTCCTTCCTCATTCCACCTTCCCCATATGTTCCACACCACTATTTTTATTTCAATTCCCCCTTTATTATTACTATTCCTACAACTACCCTCACCATACCTTCTACTATATCTCATACCATTCCTTCCAACATGGCCATGTCTATACCTTGTCATCTTAACCATCTCCTATCAAACCACTTATACCCCAAATAATATGACTCATGTTTCTACTACCACCATACCTACTTCTACCTTAGACATACTTATCTAAAATGTAGATAGAGTGAAGTGTAAGGTTGATACCATGCCTAGTGAACAAGATAAAGTTCATCTGAGTATGTTCAAATAGAAAACAAACTGCTTTCTTTTAAGTGATCACTTATCATTTACCTTGTCATTATATGGAACCTCATTTTTAAATGCACAATGATAAATTTGATTCTAATGTACATTTGAGACCCTTCACTACTACATTTTTGGACTATTCATAGGAAGATAAGGATAGGCTACTTGTTATTTCCAATTAATTTTAAGGATAATGTTTTGACTAGTTATTCACTTTACATCATGGACTTACTCATTTTTTAGAGTTAGCTAAAACAATTCAAACCTAATATAGGTTTTTAAATACTGGGTGGGTGCATGAAGTTGGGTACCAATTTTTTGGCCACTTTTGAAAAAAAAATTACAAAACGCGCTCGCGTTATTTCAAGTTAAAAACAAAGAAAAAAGTGAAATTATTTTCCTTGGAATACCAACCCAAAGGTTGGAGGGCATTCCCAACAAGGCCAGAGACGTGTTTTTGCAAATTCTACAATTTTTCACATAATCGGGTTTGTGCTCACCATCAAGATTGCATCTAGTTAAATATCAACAAAATCAAAAACATGGGTAATGTTAGGTTCTCTCTTAGCTATCCAACGATGTAATTATTTTCACTTTTTGACAATGTTAAGCCTTTCATCCATAATTTCTTTTATTTGTATGTATCTTTTTTTCCAAAAAGCAGTGTTTGGTGTTTTTTTTGTTATAAATGAACCGTTCATCAAAATTTCAAATAAATTACATTTTTAGAAACTAGACTCCATTCTACAAATTTTTAAAAAAAAAGAAAAAAAAATCAATTATTTTCAAAAAAAATTAGGGGGAGCACGGCCAAAATTCTGCTTTTCAGGAAGTACCCACTTAGAAAATTGGTAAAAAATCAAATATTCATTAAAAAATTATCAGAAAAATTGTGCATCAACTAGATGTTGTTAGATAACTTTTGACTGTAGCGATTTAAAAAATACTACAAAAATTTCACCGTGCTTAGGTCGTACAAGAGTTGCTATGTTGTGTTTTTCTGACAAAAACAACACCAATTTGTGTACATCTCTCTTTTGAACCCCTTAATCCCAACCATTTTCAAAATAAATTAGTAGTTTAGAAAGTAGACTCAGATCACTTCGATCCTTGTTTTTGTTCCATCTCAAAATTTTGAGTGTAACTATCCTCAATTTCACGTCCAAGGTCAACATTTCATGATTTAAGAAAAAAAGTGGCCACTTAAGCCCCCTTTTTGGGAACCATCTTGGTGCACTTACCCTACTAATATTTCACATTTTTTTGAGTGTACCATGTTGTACACAAATTTTTATTTAATATTTAATTTAAAAATTAACTCTATTATGCCCAAAAGGATAGTGAAATTTGTGTTAATATTTGGTATAAGGTTGCAAGTTTAGACAACCTACCTCTATTTTAAGAGGGGAAACTCTCTAATATGATGAATATTTGATTATTGGTGGTATTTCTAACCCAAAATACCAAAAGGTTTCAAAAGGAAAAAAATATGGAGTTTGGAAGAGGCCCAATCAATAAACATTTGAATATCAACTCAAATTTCTTGCTATTTCAAATAATGATAACTAACTTCATTACAACAAAAAGAGGATACTTCTAAGAATTTTACAATGAATACCACAAATATTATTAACATGCAATAGAAAATAATGAGTACCCTAAACTTTCTAATAGTACATGACATAGATAATTTATGTATAAGACTAAATGATTCCACAATTCGATTAAAAGGATTTACAAAGAAAAATTATTTACTCGACATGAAAGAAGAAAACAACCCAAAAAATACTTGAGAAACACTATATTCAAATATATTCTATATTTCTATTTCTTTGCAATGAGCTATATAACTCCACCCTTACAATTCAAATTTATAAAAGCCAAAAAGTCCTTTTTGAAAAGACAAAGCCTCATATATATAGGATTTTCTTTTTAACCAACTTGTAACTAACTTTAATTTATAACTTATTATGAAATAATAAATTCATCTTTATCCAACATAAAGTTATAAAAGAGCCACATTCAAGTTGTATGGAAATGACTTAGTTACAATTATGAAATAAAGTTTGTTAAAAAGTCTTCAAATTTCTTTGACTAGCACATTTTCTATTGTCTCTTCTATTTTCTTTGAGGATGAAGAGAGGATTTTGTAATTTATGTATCCTTTCATTGTAGTTGTCAAGGCTTTTGTTTCTAGAACTACAATATTGAATATGCATTTCTTCCAAGCTTATATAGAATCCCCAATTTCCTTCATCTTTGTTTCCATCATTGAATTTTTTTTGTATGGAAACTAAATGCTATGTTTGACAATATAGACGATTTCCTCATTGTGTTGGCACTATAATTTTTTATTAAAAATTTATTTAGAGATGAAGTCTTTGAAACTCTCTTTGGCCACTTGAGTGTCTTCTAGAGTTGAATCATTCTCCTTAAATATATTTACTTCCATAACTAAAAAAAATGTATTACCATTTCAAATCTAATATAATCAACTTCTCTAGGGAGTTTCTTCATTTTTTTGTAGCTTTTTTGATAGTTGTAAGTTTTAATTCATGCTTCTTATCCATATTGTAGCAATATACTCTTGAGGTTTAACAAAAATCTTCTAAATCAACAATGTGTTAATATTGATCTTTGACATTACGATTAGATGTCAAATAGTTTCTTTTGGAGCTCATTTTTGAGTACTTTAACATTCTCCTTAGTTTTTTTGTATAACATTAAATTGATTTCTCAATACAAAAGAGTCCATCTAGAGTTATTTGTTCATCCCAATCTTTAGAGGCTTTCCCAAATTCTTGATATTTTCTTAATCTTTCCATTGCATCTTTACCAATATTTTGTATGTCTGTATCACTCAAAACTCAAGGCCCACCTATTGGTTGTGTTAAAATATTCAAAATATTCTTGATGTAAGATGTCAAAATTTGAACTTGTTCTTCAAGTTGCTCCTTGGTAGCCTTTTCTTTCTCTGTTATACATACAAGTTTAGCAACTAAGATTTGAAAATTATGGATCTCTTTCATGAGTTGAAGGGCCAATATCAATTATTAACACTCGATAGACATGTTTTGTAATATCTTATTTATTCTTATCCTCAATAGGCTTGGGTATTTCCAAATATTGGTTGCTTGATGGAGTAATCATCAATCTTGAAACAATTTGTGCATTTTGGGGTTTGGGAGTAGTACCATGTAACAATTTAGCTACCACACCATGTAATCAGGTTTAATTACATCTTTACACCTTCTCTTTTAACAAACAACCTCTTTGAGCCATTAAGAAGAGTATGAGACTTTCAATGGGCTAAATTGAAAGAAAAAGCAATGAGAGGAAAAATGGTTTTTGATAATGAGGCTTTAGAAGTATCATTGGGTGGTGGGGGAGGAGAGATATGAATAACATTGTTTATATTTAAGATAGTTAGAATAATGATTTGGGTGTCGAATTATTAATTGCTAAAGATGCAAGGATCATGTTAAACTCTAATATATGGATAGAAGTAGGACTTGTAAATGGAGCTTTTAAGATATATTTAAATATCATATCCAAATTTGAAAGTGCTCCACCAGATCCACCAACATAAGTTATGGTTGAATTAGATAATTGCTTTGGAATTTTGTTTGAAGATGCATCTTCAAATTTAATTCCAATTTCACCAATACAAAGGGGGCACACATGCCAATTTCCATTATGATTAGTTTGGACACTAACAATCAACAAATCACAAGGATTGACTCTTTCCAAGGCAACAGTTGATATGGGATTGAGAGAAAGAACAAGCTTAACATTTGTTTCTATATCATGTGTTAAGTCTTTGGATGAACTCAACATCTAACCACCATTTCATACGATTGTTATGAAAAAATAAAAATAAAGGAAGCAACTCACCAAAAGGAGAGTTGGGGAAGAAAGACTCGAATCTTTGGAAATACAATAATTTTATCATAATGTATACATTATTAGATATAATTCTTCTATTACTTGTTCTAATTACTTAGCATTGAGATTATATTTTTTGTTTAATATGAAATGTCTCATTCACTATCTTTTAATATGTTGATTGTGCATTTGAAAAAAATACAAAATACTTAAAAAGGTTTAATAAACGAAATTAATATGAAATGCCTCATTCATTATTTAGAACTTGAATGATGATAATTATTTACAACTTGAATAATGATAATTTATTCAAACACAAGAAAAAGATGCTAAACTAATATTTTATATATCACACTACACATGCTACTAGCATAGATATCTTAAATACATCTATTTAAAAGATTCCAATATATGTAAATCTCAAGGCGTCTATCTATTTTCAATAACTATTTAAATATAGATGCCTCAAGACTATATCACTCGATGTCTTTTAAATTTTAAAATATATTTAAACTAGCTCATACATATATATATATAAAATATGTTGAGAGATATCCTTCTTGAGGCACCTTTTTTTTTAAAAAAAAATCACATTAAAGTGTAATAGATGCCTCGAGACTTGCATATCTCTCAACATATTTTATATATATTATTAAATATATATATGCTAGTAGCATTTGTAGTGCAACATGCAAGACATTAAATTAATCACCTGGGATTAGGGTTAGGGTTAGAGATAGAAATAGGATTAGGGTTGGGGTTAGCATTAGGATTAGGAATACTACTAGAGATAAGGTTAAAATTAGGGTTAGGGTTAGAGATAGAAATAGGATTAGGGTTGGGGTTAGCATAAGGATTAGGGATACTACTAGAGATAAGGTTATAAATTAGGGTTAGGGTTACAGTTAGAATTAGGATTACGGTTGGGGTTTGCAAATTAGGATTAGAGTTAGGCTTAGCATTAGGGTTAGAGATAGGGTATGGATTAGGGTTAGGATTATGGTTAAGGTTGAGATATAATTAGGATTAGGGATGCAATTAGCATTAGTAGTACAATCAAGGTTATCTAGATAGGATGAAGATTAGTGTTAAGGTTAGGGTTAGAGAGAATTATGATTAGGGTTGGGGTTAGCTTTAGGATTAGGGTTAGGGTTAGAGATAGGGTTAGGGTTAGATATAGGGTCAAGGTTAGTGTTAGGGTTAGGGTTAGAGATAGAATTAGGATTACAAGTAGGGTTAGGGTTAGGATTACAGTTAGGCTTAAGATTAGGGATAGGGTTAGGGTTAGAGATAAAATTATGGTTTAAAGGGTTAGGGTTAGAGACAAAAATAGAATTAAGGTTGGGGCTAGCATTAAAATCGGGGTTAGGGTTAAGGTTACACATAATAGAATTATAGTTAGGGGTAGAATGAGGTTTAGGGTTAGGGTTAGGGTTAAGGTTAAGATTAGGGATATGGTTAGGGTTGGAGATAAAATAAAGGTTATGGTCAAGGTTCGAGATAGAATTAGGATAGGGTGAGGTTAGCATTAGGATTAGGGTCAATTTTATGATTACATATAAAATTTGGATTAGGGTTAAGGTAGAGATAAAATTAGGGTTAGTGATAGGGTTAGAGGTAAATTGAAGTTAGGTTTGGTGTTATAATTATTGTGGTTGGTATAGTCAAGGTTAGATTTACAATTGTAGTTAATGTTAAAGTCAGGTTTAGATTTAGGGTTAGGGTTTGAGTTAAAATTATGGTTAAAGAGTTAGGGTTAGAATTAAAATTAGTGTTATAGTTAGGTTTAGGTTTAGGATTATAGTTCTACTTACGGTTAGGGTTAGGGTTAGAGATAGAATTATGGTTAGGGTTGGGGTTGGAGTTACAATTAGGGTTAAGGTTATTAATGTCATTATACTTAGGGTTCTTGGATAAAGTTTGGGGTTACAATTATTTTTAGAGTCAAAGTTAGGTTGAAGGTTACAATTTGGGTTAGAATCAACATTTGTCTTAGGGTTAACTCTAAGGTTACTATTAAGATTATAATTAAAGGGTTATATTTAATAATCCTAGCCCCAATTGAACCTTAAAATTATGTTGGAGTTAAATAAATCTAACCCTAATTTTACCCTAATTATATTAGGGTTAGATAACCTTAACCCTAATTTTACCCTAATTATATTATGGTTAGATAACCCTAATCATAATTCAAATTGAACCCTAACCTTAACTTGAATTGTAACCCTAATTGAACCCTAACTCTAAATAAACACTAACCCTCACCCTAACACCAAACTTAATTAAATCATAACCCTAACCTAACCTTAACCGTAAACCTAACCCTAATTGAACCCTAACTCTAACCCTAACATTAAACCTAATTCTAACCTTGGTGGAGCCCTGGTTGTAAAATGGGGGTGTGGTCTAGCCTAAGCCTGGTTGGTGAGACACCGGCATTGAGTTAGTCCCTGTGCTGGTGGGATTTTGGCCTAGAGGCCCTGGGTGAGGCCTTGGGCCTTGATCCCAAGCCTAGAGTTTTAGGACCCTAGCCTAGTTGAGACTTCTGGCAGGCAGGCCACAGTTAGGTAATGGCAATGATTGAATGGTAGCCTGTTTAGGCCCCAGCCCAGTCCTTATCCCAAGCTTTATCATAGAACCATATCCCTAATTGAACTCTAATTTTAATCATAACCCTGATTAAATCTTAACCTTAACTTGATTGAACTCTAACCTTAATCCTAACCCTAACCCTAATCCTAATCCTAAGTAAATCTTGACCCTAACCCTAACTATAAACCTAATTAAAACCTAATGTTGATTTAACCCTAATCATAACACTGACCCAAAGTTTTTTCTTGTAACCCTAATTGAACCCTAACCCTAATTGTAAATGAACCCTAGCTCTAACCCTAACCCCAATTGAACCTTAATTAAACCCTAACTCTAATCTAATTGACCTTGATTCTAACACTAATTGAACTCTAATTTCAACCCTACCTCTAATTAAGCCCTAACTCTATAATTGAATGCTTATTGAACCTTATCTTAATTCAAACCCTAACCCTAAACCTAATTAAACCCTTACCCTAAACGAAATTTATATGAAATGTCTCATTCATTATTACAAAGAATAATGATAATTTATTCAAACACAAGAAAAAGATGCTAAACTAATATTTTATATATGACACTGCTCATGCTACTAGCATAGATATCTTAAATACATCTATTTAAAAGATGCCATGTGTATCTATTTTCAATAACTATTTAAATATAAATGCCTCAAGACTATATTACTCAATGCAAATATATTTAAAATATCCATTTTAATTTATTATAAAAATAAAAAGTTAGTGTAAAATAAAGATTTTAAAAAGGAAACTAAATTCGTACCTTTTTAAAGATTACAAGAGAATTCTTTTAAAGATTTTTGAAAAGTAAAAGAAGGGGAAAAGCCAATAAAATCGCAGAATTTTTTGTTAATTTTTCATTGAAACGGGAAACTCCTTGGCAACATCAAGAAACGGCATGGCGGGCTCAGAAATGGCCTTCTGCAACGGAAAACGTGTTTTGCTCATAACAACGTGAAACAGAGCCTCGTCGTCAAGTAACTTCAAGGTGTAAATGCAAAATCTCTGTGTTTTTTTAAGGGTTTTTGTTTTGGCAAGATTAATTTTTTTTCCTCTGCCATACTTTTGTTGAATAGTTAGATGAGGTTGATTCTATTGAAGGGGCACGAGAGGCCGCTGACTTTTCTCAAATACAATAGAGACAGGGACTTGTTATTCTCGTGTGCGAAGGATCACACGCCCACTGTGTGGTATGCTCACAACGACGAACGCCTTGGGACCCATCAAGGTCACAACGGTGTAGTTTGGTGTTGTGATGTCTCAAGTAAGCTTTTCCCTCCTTGTTGACCCTATTTTCTATTTCCAGGGTTTAGGGTTTTTGTTTTCTAATGAGCTTTTGAAATGATGATTTTATAATTAAAAACCTTGTAATGGAAGAATGTGACCGGGCTTTCTGATCCATCATCAAGATGCGTGAGTGATGTGTGAAGAATGCATGCCTACATATGTAGCTAACCAAGCACACATATACGATCTCCTCCTGGGGTTTATTTATCAATGTTATTTTTTTCTCAGAAAATATATCTATAGGGTGATAGACACTATATTTGAACACAAATAAAATTAAGTGAAAATATCAGCTCCAATTGCTTGTCATAGTGATGGTTTAAGATTGCACGCTAGGGATGCTACCATAGATAAGTCTGTTATATGTATATGAGCTCCTGGGGTTTGGTTTCACTTACATTTTTTATGCGTAAGGATAACTTGGTTCAAGGATCTTACATTCCCTGATGTTACACTTGTTGAGTCAGGGTGCAAAAAGAGTATTCAAGAATGATGGATGACTTCTTGACCAACTTGGGTCAAGAAGCCTAAGCACATTAATCAGGGTACAATGCTGGTGCAGTTGAGTTTCGAGCGTCTTATTAGATGGGTGAAATTCGTATCCAATTCAAACTCAATTTGACAATTCCATTTGTCAATTGATGTCAATTCAAAAAATTTAATAAAAATGGAGGAAAACTAATATATTTCCAAACAATCAAACATTCCAGCCATTAAATTTCTACTTCTATTCGAATTCAATTTTATTCAATTATTTTACTCACAGGCAATAAGCCATAACAGTTTACAAATTTCAATTTACAACCCCACTATTCATCCTCTCATTTCAGACACTTCAAAAATCAAATTTCAATCTTACTTCCTCTATTATACATCTATGGCACGATTTCCTCTGTATACAATTCTCTAACACCATCTCTCTTCCCCATTCTGAAAATATTTTAATTGCTTTTACTCCTCCAATCTTTGAAAATTTGATTGGTTTTCCTAATTTTTCAATGGGAGACTTGGTTGTTTCACTAAATGCAATTCTAGATCAGGGTTTTCACTTTTGATATGTGATGTTTTGTTTGTTTTGAGAACACTTGGATAAAGACATATCAAACAAATGTACACTCCTAAGGTTGTGAAATACTATATTCTTTTGGATTCCACGCGGGTTTTACCCCAACTACACTTTTTCTTAGCGGATGACTAGATGCTTGACCCCACTGGCTCCCCTCCATGACACTCACTTCTTTGAGCAACCAAACACCAATACCCATGAATCTCACATGACATATTTTTCATCTCTACTAAGAATTGCAAAAATGTGGATGCCTTCGCAATGACTGTTGCTACGCCAAAGAATAGATAAAGTATTTGGCCAAACTACAACAAGGGTTTTAGTAAGGACTTTTCGTTCATGGGGGTTGATCTATGCGGAGAGAGACCATTGTTGCCCTTCTCATCGGAACCAACCTCATGATACTTACCTTTGTTCCAGTATCCACACTTATATACTGACTGGAAACCGGTTGGGTTGTTCCCTTGGGTGATTACTTTTTCCCACAAGGCAAACCCTCTAAGATAAACAAAAGCAAACAAGTATACCTATAGTTCAATCACTCTTTATTCCACATGAATAAAGAGAGAACACACGCCATATACTCCACTCACACTCACACACAAAAAGTGAATGGATTTAACTTTTTGGTCACTTAGTTAAGGGGAGAGCATATGCCTACCATCCATCAAGCACAAAAGACATGGGGTTCATCAACCCTTTAATTAAGCTATGTTCCTAACTTAACCAAAATGAAATATGGTGTTTATTATCCTTTTAATTAAGCTATGTTCCTGTCTTAACCAAAAGGAAACAAGTAGATCACTTCCAGCCCCTGCAATATGTCAGTAGTTTGATAAGAATGTCTTTGACAAACATTTTTGGGAAACCTGCAAAACAAAAACACAAAGTATTAGCCTTAGAAAACTGCAAAAGGTGCCAAAACAGAGATAAAATATGCCAAAACAGGGATACAGCAGCCCAAAATTATGCAAAAGGTGCCAAAACAGAGACAAAAGACACCAAAATAGAGACCAAAGGTGCCAAAAAAGAGACAAAAATTGAGAAACACCTACACCATTGCATAACTTATGAAATTCTACCCCATTTAAAAAAAAAAGCTCCAAAAAAGACCTCTATATGACCATTTTAAGATTGACTATAAAAGTGCTAAAACAAAGACAAAAAGTGCCAATCTGGAAGCAAAAGGTGTCAAAATAGAGATAAAAGGCACTAGAACAAGTGCAAAAGGCTCCAAAACGGGTGCAAGAGGCTCCAAGAAGCTCCAAAAGGCTTACGTTCAAACCTGTGAACATAAATTTTCAAGCACATTAGTAATAAATGGGGCAAGGCCCCATGGTGGACACCATTTTGTGTGTGTTAAATGTGTAAAGTTAGTATCAACACAAACATTAATGAAACGATTTATATTTAAGATTAAAAGCAAACAAGTTATTCTAATTTGCAAAAAACTAAATCTTTTAAGAACATCTCATCGTCCTCTATTCTTAATGATTCTTTTAACATTTTTTGGCCCTTAGATTTTTATGTCCACAAAGGCTATTAGAATGACACTTAAGAAACAAGATTAGTATTCAACATGCAAGCCAACTAAATGCCTACATGAAACTATATGCAAACAATGATGATGAATGCTTTGATGAAGGGATGATGGTGATTATGATAAATAAACAAGTGGAGGTGGATGCTATGGTATTGAACTAGAATGATTTATGCATGATTTTACATATGCTCAAATGCAAACTTAAAATGAACTAATCTAAAATGCAACTATGATGTGAGATGGGACATAAAATGCAACTATGATGCAAGATTTAAAGCTAAGATGTAAATGCAAAGCAAAACATGATGTAAAAACTAGCTATAAGACTCCAAAATGCTCCCAAGCTCCAATGATAAACCTACATGATAACTTTACTTCAAATGTGGATGCAAAATACAAGGCCCAAGGGTCGTATTTATAGCCTTTTCCAAGCATTTAGTGAGGTGGCAATAATCAACGGTCCAAATTCGAATAAGAAAAATGGATGGTGAAGATGAAGAGAATCAAGATGTTGTCCCCTTGACCAAATACAACATGCCATTTGGATGGAAGAATCTCTTGACCAATGGGCAACATGCCATTTGGATGGAAGATTCAAGTGTGAGAAGAGAAGACCATGTGCTTCCTAAATTGGTGGAAGTGTGGGAGGAAATGAGCCATGTGCTCCAAATTTGGTTAAAAGTGTGGGATGAATAAGTCATGTGCTCCAAAATTGGTGGAAGTGTAGGAGGAAAAGAGCCATGTGTTTTGTGAAATGAGTTGAAGATAATTCTAATTAAAAATAAGAGTTATTTATTTTCATGTGACCTTGGTGAGGTGGCACAAAAAGTTGTAGAAATGTGCTCTAATTCCTAATTGGATTTAGTGAAGATTAATTAAATAAAACAAATTTAGGGAACCTTGTTTATTTAATTAATTTAGAAGAATATGTTTCTAGATTTGGAGAATTAGAGAAGGGTGAACAATATAAATAAATTGATAATTTATTTACACGTAGTTGGAATATTTATCAAATAGTTAGTATTTAATTAATTAAAGGTGATGACCCTTTTTAGGTGTATACAACCCTAAACCTAATTAAACCCTTACCCTAAACGAAATTAATATGAAATGTCTCTTCATTATTTACAAAGAATAATGATAATATTCAAACACAAAAAAAGATGCTAAACTAATATTTTACATATCACAAGTTACACATGCTACTAGCATAGATATCTTAAATACATCTATTTAATAGACACCAATCAGGGCTTAAATTTGACGGTCGACCTTGCCTATCAACAAATTTTTTAATGACGGTTATCTATTCAAAGGTGCCCCTAAAACATTATGATATACCTTAATGTAAGTAAAATTATATATATATTATTATAATTCTATATAAATTTTGACAGTCTATCCAAAATCTCTCCTTTCATTTGATACAATCTTCTTAAAATTTTAATTGTATTTTACTGCAAAAATCTCTAAATACAGTCATATGGCCATCAAATTTAAGCCCTGACGCCAATAGATATCAATCTCAAGACTATATCTATTTTTATGCCGAAGGCGTGTCCTATATATGAGCTTTTGAAGCTCATTTTCCCACGGACGTCTGAAAAGGAATGAGAGACCCTAGTTGACACTGAAAGGAATCTCAGCCGCCCATCATTTTTTGTCATTTTTTTGGCTATTTTTTGCCATTTTTTCGGCTGCTTTTAGCCGTTTTTTCTCACTTTTCCCACTACTGCCAACATTACGAGAATTCTGACTGTTGCTTTTGGTTTCTGCTCCACCCATTGTTTTTCCCTTCGTTTTTTACCGTCCTAGTTTTTCCCTCACCGACTGCCACATAGGGTTTCGTAATATTTTCCCCGCAAACTCTGCACTTTTTACTTGTCCACCATGCGGTATAAATGTAATAGAACTAATTTATTTTTGGAGTGGTCATTAGATGGAGCAGAGTATTAATGTCCAATGAGATTTTATTATCTATTTGGTTTATTAAACTCGCTCAATTTTTTTATTTTATATCAAAAGACTTCTCCATCTGACTTTTGTTTTTTTAATATATAATTTGTTGTATATTCTTAAATTGATAAAGTTTTTAATATTTGATGACGATATAATACTGTAAAATGTGTTGTGGTATTGATAATTTTAATTTTTGTATTGTAATGTCATCTTAATAAAAGATTTTTAAAGATGCCATAAAACTCTTACAAAATTTGTAATATTATTTTATATATTATATTCTATTATTTATGCCATCAAAATTGAATTTATTGCGAGCAATTCATTTGAGAAAATTTACCGCCATGAAAAAATTCACCTCATAGAAAATTCACCACGAGCAATTCACCATCATGGAAAATTAATCACAAATTTTTAATGTGATGAATTTTCCACTGTTGTGAATTGCTAGTGGTGACTTTTCCTTAGGTGAATTTGTCATGGAGTGAATTTTCCCATGTGATAAAAATTGGTGACGGTGAATTTTCCTATAACCATTATTTATATATTATTTATTATACTTATATTTATATTATATATTATATTGTATATTATATAAATTGATAAATATACATATATGTATGTTATATTTAATATAATGTAAATTTATTTTCAAAATAATAGTATAATTATATTTATTATTATATAAATTAATAAATAAAAATCTAATAGTTTAATTGATTTATAGAGAAAGCAAGAGAGAGGAAGAAAAAGAAAGATAGAGGGGAAGACAATTTTTAATAGAAAGAGAGGTGGATATATATAGAAAGAGAAACTCAAAAGATAGAGAATGAGAGAAAGAGAGATATTGAGAGAGATAAAAATATACGTTTTTTAAGATAGATGCACTTAATACAAAATATGTACTCCACTATCATCACCCCTTAAATTGAATAACCACAATTTTGAAGCTAAATTTGTTATTTAAATTAAATATATTTATTTATTATTATATATGCTATTTTAATTTTACATAATCTAACTTATTAAATATATTTTTAAAATTTTACAAAAAATTATGTATATATTAATGCTAACTTTTCTTTATTTATTAGTAGTGATAGTGAGCCTATATAATTAAATAAACAAAATAATTAGTATTATTTTTATTTAGTTATTTATTAATTTAATAGGCTTACTTTATTATTAAATTTGAAATCTTGAAATTATTATTTTTATTAACATTTAGATTACATATATTTTGACTTTGCATTTTTTTTCTCTATTTTAGTTTTTAATTTATATTTAAATTTAGAATTATTTGAATTATTTATGTCTATTTGTCAAATTAAAATAATAATAAAAGTTAGTAGAAGTAGTTCAATTTATAATTATTTCTATTCTATTCAAATTTCAGCGATATTACAAGTTGAAAAAACATATTTTTAACTTTAATCTTAATTTTTAAGATATTTTTTTAATTTTTTTGAGATATTTTATAATTTTTAATAATATTATATATTTATGTTCTTAAGTTTTTTTAACAAGATTTTCATTATATTTTTAAAATTATTTTATAATTATAGAAATAATACTCATTTTTAATTTAATAATTAAATTTGTAAAGAATGTAGATATAGAAAATCATTAATTCATTTTAGTATGTGATTATAAACACCAAAAATTCATTAGATGGGTCTGAGGTTGTATGGGCCTTGAGACAACTTGACCTCATAATATATCAAAATTCAAGAACATATAATCAAATAATATCTACACAAGTCATTTTTTTGTATATGAAACTCAAGCAAAGCAAGTATGGGTATACGTGAAACATTGACATAGTGGAATTTATGTTTCCCAAAGGTGATAAACAAGTGCAAACAAGAGAAGTGAAATAATATATAAAAGGTCAATCCTGAGGGAATCCAACAAACAAAAACATTGTAACTTAGTATACACGCTTGATGAAAAATGACGTTCTATGTAATTTCCAAGTGGCTTCCTTCATTGGTGCTCTCTCTATAATTTCCAACTTACCAATTAGTACAACTAAATGACATGTCAAATGTACTTGTAAATGTTGGTAAAGAAGTTAATAGTGAGGGAGAGAGAGAGGCATAGAGAGAGAGAGAGTTAGTGAAAATAGAGTATAAGAGATAGAGTGATATCAGGGAGAGTTAGATAGAGTGACATAGAGAGAGATGGGTAGAGAGATAGATCCCCATAGATACATGTCATTTTGGATTGTTGGCACAAAACACTTGGTAAAAAGCTAGATTATCGTAAATTGTCTATCTACATTTCCCTTTATATGAGAGGGAGAGTTAGATAGAGTGACATAAAGAGAGATGGGTAGAGAGATATATCCTCATAGATACATGCCATCTTTGGATTGTTGGCACAAAACACTTGGTTAAAAACTAGACTATCTTTTGTCTATCTATGTTTCCCTTTATATCTCTTATTTCTCTCTTATGCAC
>VDFB02129991.1:83267-178477 GCA_007258455.2 Sequoia sempervirens
GATGGGGATTAGGATTGTATGGAGGACTAGGAGTAGATGGAGAACTAGGATGGGATGGATGAATGGGATTGGATGGAGGACTATTGGATGGAGGATTAGGATAAGGATATTGGAGTGATGAATTAAGATAGGGGGACATGAATTGTGGATTAGGACAAGAGGATATAGGTGGTGTAGTGGGACAAGAGGATGTGGGGGATGGATTATAATAAAGGTATTGGGATGATGGATTAGGATGAGGAGACATGGATGTAGGATTAAGGTAAAAGGGTGTGGATGTGGGATTAGTATGGGAAGATTGGAAAAGAGGATTAGGATAGGGGGACATGGATGGGGAATTCTAATAGGAGTATTGAGATGGAAGATGAGGATAAGAGGATGTAGATGTTGTGTAAGGGGATGATGTAGATGAAGGAGATGACAAATATGGGGATGAAGAAGATACTGGATATCTATTGTCAAAGGTGGCATAAGGAACATGACTAGGCATGGATGAAGACATAACGGGATGGCTCATAGGAGTAATTGAATTTTGAAAAGTGGGTGGAGAAAGTTTACTAGAGATGATAGTGTCAAGGGGATCTATGCCATATTCTTCTTGATCGACAAGACTTTCGTTATCGTCATCCACATAATTAGGGTTTCCCTTGACTACTATTGATGGAGGATGAGGATTCATGATGGTGAAAGCATAAATAGAATGGATCAAAGATTTTGAATGGAGATGGATGAAAGCTCAAATTGGGATTTAAGTCAAGCTCAGATCAAGATTAGACAAAAGTTCAAATTAAGATGATTGGATGGGATTGCTTTTGATTTTGATGGAATTCGGTAGACGGATGATTGGATCAGGTAGATGATTTGATGAATTTGATTAAAGTACTAGATTAATTTGATTGGATAGGATCAAATGATTAGATGATGTTGATTGGATAATTGTGATTGGATGAACTCAATAGGATTGGGGTGCTTGGATTGATTATTTGATTAGAGGAATAGATTGGTTTGATTAGATAGGAAGAAACAAAAGGTACCACTAGATAGAGCTCAAAAAATTTAGTAATTTTGGTTTTTGAATGAAGTTGATCCGATGCACGGTTTGTAAATGACAGCCCCGAGAAGTTAAAGGGTCATAGCCAGCATTCTGCAGCAAATCAGGGGCGCTACCGCGTTTCTGCAGGGGCGCTACCGCTTTTCTGTGCAGGGCACTGCCGCATTTCTGCGCAGGGCATTACCGCTTTTCTGCGCAGGGCGTTACTGCTTTTCTGCACGGGGCGCTGTCGCGTTTCTGCGCAGGGCGCTAACGCTTTTCTGCGCAGGGCGCTACCGCATTTCTGCGGGGACAAAGCTTGGTTTTTGATGGCAAAGGCTATGGCAAGGACACAAAATGATAAAACAAGTCCAAAGTATCAAAAATTTGACAAGATTTTCACGAGATAGCACCTCAAGCAAGCACAATCCTATGATTAATATTACGGGTATGGCAAGACAAAGTCTTAATCTAGGATGCACAAGGCTTCTAGGGAGTCCTCGATATACTCTCGGTACGTGAGGCACAACCGTGAACACCAGTCCGTCACAAGCGTGAGTCGGGAACCCCAGCGAGATACTGAAAGGCTCGGACCAACTCTTCACGTCTATCTAGGTATCACCCTAGCTTCGACGCTCCGCCAATTACGACACAACTGGATTGGGGTACAAATTTCGTTCTCCCCCCTTTATATACCCCGCCAGTACATGTGGTTGGAATCGTCCCTTGGGGTGATGAAATCCCTAAGCAGGTCCCACTAAAAAGAAGACACTAACTATTTCCAACTACTCCCCAGGTTCACACGAAGTGCAAGAGGAAAGTGAAAACAAATCAATGCCCCCTTGAGTAATACAAAAATAAGCAACCACAACAAATAGTGAGGTTTAATCCCCCTAATTAGACTATGTTTGAGAGCAGCAAAGATAATTTTTGAAAGTCTGATTATGTAGATGACCCTGCAAACAAATGTTAGTTGTCATTTTTTTTGTTTTTGGTCAAATTTCACCACAATATGCTGCAAAACGTTAGCGAAAAATAGCAATATCCTTGCCACCACAATGTTAGAGAGTTATTACATAAAAGCTATAAAAAAACTAGAACAAAAATGAAGCCAAAACGCCTATTTTAGCTTCTGAATTGTGCTGTTTTGGGGCGCTGCCGCGGGTCTGTGAAGGGCGCTGGCGCACTTCTGTGAAGGGCGTTGCCGCGGTTCTGTGAAGGGCACTACCGCAGGTTTGTGAAGGGTGCTGCCACACTTCTCTAAATGTGAAAAATAACTAAGAAATATGAATAACAAAATAACTAAGAAATGTGCAAAATAACTAAGAAATGTGAATAACAAAATACCAAGGACACCTCAAGATTAGCCAAAAGAGAGTTAGAATAAGAAAGGAAATGGATAGACAAAATAGAAACAATATCACCTTCCTTGCTGTTGATTTCTCCTTGATTGGAATGGATTGTGTGCTCCTTAGATGATGGATTGAGTGACTAATATGCAAGATTCTATATGTAAGATGATTAACAAAGATGGTTAAATGATTGAAAAGGCTTGAGGATTCAAATGTACATCATGTAGTTATCAAAATGCAAAGTGTTGAGAAGGAAAATTAGCAGCATAAGGTTGCTCAAATGAAGAAGTGTTCTCCAAATGCCCTTGACGAGGGGGAATTTATAGAGGATCTTAAATTTTCTAGAGAATTCAATGGTCAAGATTGCTCCAACAAGGCCAAGATAAAGGGCTATGGTGGGTTGAGAACCCACAAACCCTCACATTTTGACATGTGGAGGGTGAAATGGACAAGGGGATATGAGGTGGAGATGAGTTGTCAAGGAGGTACATGAGGTGGAAAATGACATGCACCTTGGGGAGTGAGGAGATTTCCTCAAAAAGAGATTCCTTGTCCCCAAGTGGGAGTGAAAGGGACTTTTGAGGAATTTTAGAATTCCTCAAAAATCTACATGGGAAAAGGAAAGGTGGTTGGGGATATAAATGTGAATTAAAAATTCACATTCATAGGATGATCTAGAGGATAAAAGGTGGCTCCAGTAAAGGTGGGACTTGGGTCACATGTGGAGATTGTGACAAGTCCAAGGTTGGTCACATGTGGAGATTGTGACAAATCCAAGGTTCTAGAAGCCTTGGAAGAATGGAATGTGAATTAAAAATTCACATATAAAAGAGGGAAATCTAGGAAGAATAAAAAGGAATTAAAAATTCCTTGAAGAATGATTAGGCTTAATTAATCTGTAATTAGAAGATAAATGAGGATTAGAAGCCAACTTGCAAAAGTTGGAGGATGTGACACATCCTAATCAAGGATTAGGCATGTGCACATCTTTAATGAAGAGATTAGGAAATGGATTAGGATTAGATGGAAATGACATGTGAGGAATTAAATAAATGTAATATTTATTTAATTATTTGATGAAAAGAGGACAGGAGAGTAAGGTATTTAATTAATTAAATACCTAGGACTACGTAATTGTATATTAATTAAATAATAGTAATATACGTAATTAACTAGACAAGAGGATGTTTGATCGAAAGTGATAAATTTGACAAATTAAGTGTCCAATTCTGATGTCTAGATTTTATTCTCTTGAGAGATGGTGTTACGACGTAGCATCATTTCAAAGATTATTAAAACATAGAACCTAGAAGAAGATGGTTAGATTGAAAAAGATGCCCCAGTCATTCAAAGAAGTGACTAGGAAGGAAGATGATGGGGGTAAAGATGAAAGTTAGGGATGAAGGATGCCCCCTCGAGAGGACATGCGAGTTCAAGAGAACATGGGTGGGCTCTCAAAATAGATGATGTGATGCAAGGGGAGATGAGGAAGATGATGCAAGGTGATGGGTAAGAGAGAAGGAGAAGTGATAGGAGATGGATGAAGCACAAATGGATTTGAGGAGAAAAGGTGATGTTGCCCCAGTCAAGGTACAAGCCAAAATGGGTTGGTGATGGATGGAGTGTTGTCAATGAGGGAATGAAGGATCCCGAAACAACACGAGGATAAGGAAGGATACATCCCATTGAGTGGTATTGATGAGGGAAGGATACATCCCAAAACACCACTAAAAGATAGGGAAGAACACCTCCCGATGATGATGATGAAATTGTTGTTGATGAGGGAATGATACATCCCAAAACAACACCAAAGGGATAGGGAAGAATACCTCCCGATGATGATGATGAAAGTGTTGTTGATAAGGGAAGGATACATCCCAAAACAACACCAAAGGGATAGGGAATGATACTAATGGATAATGATGATGATGGGTCAAGGCTGATAATGAGACTGGGGACAAGACCAAGGATTTGATTAGGTGATTTTTGCAAGGTTGAATAGATAAGGAGAAGATTGATATGTGAGATTGAAGATTTGGTTCAATATCAAAAGATTTGGATTGTAGATGGACGAAAGCTCAGATTAGGGGTTTGGTTAAGCGAAGATTGGGATAAGATTAAAGCTCAGATGAGGATTGGATTGAAGACCAGAATGGTTGAAGGAGGTGATTGGATTGATTCTACATCGATTGCCAGAGTTTAGAGGGCGCAAAGTGTTGACAATCAAATTTTTTCCGATTTGGCAATTTGCAAAAATTGTCAAATTTTGCCATTTTAGGAAACTTCATGGTCGTATGTTTGAGAGTCCCAATTTTTTCCAAGAAATACCCATTGGGGAGATATGATGAATTTCCAACTAACATCCCAAATTCAAAATATGCATTTTGAGTTATGAGCGAAAGCAATTTTTTAAAATGCTAGAAAAAAACACTAAATTGGGATTTTGAGGGTCAAGATGAAAGTTTGAGGCCCCAAAAATGGTTCAAAATGGGTTCCAATGGCTTTCAAAGAAACTGGTTGGAAATCTACTCGTTATCGCGTCACACAACTACCCGTCAAATTTCAGCTCAAACGGACACCCGAGTCAAAAGTTATGGCCTCCAGAAGTGTTGGGGTAAAAATCAAAAATCAATTTTGAAAATTTTAAGACATGGGTTTCGTTCGTTAGGAAAAATGAGGAACTGGGTTGAAATCATTGAAAAAACCAAATTGCCGGAAAATTGGGGAAAGTGGCAGACATGAGCTACCAAGGCCGTGCTGGAGGCCGGGCCACGACCGTGACGGGCGGCAGCCGCCCGCTGCTTCAAGTGAGGCGCAGTTTACGGGCGCCACCAGACTGCTACAGAGCGGCACAGCGCCTGCCACGGGGCGGAGGCGCCCGCCTGCGCGGGTGCCGCTGCCGCCTCGCGCGAGCGCCTGCATCATGCCAGCGGCCGCGACCTCAAGGCGGGCGAGGCGCCAGACCGCACGGGGCGCAGCCGCCTTTATGTGAGGGGGGAAGTGCATCCGCCTCACACAACAAGAAGGCAGAATGGGGGCATAATGGAGGAGGAAAAAAGAGAGGACGGGGGGGAAGGGATGAAGAATGTAAGAGGTAAGAGAAAGGATGAAGGGATAGGAAAAAGGATTGGGGGGGATGGGGGGATACATGCAAAATGATGAAATGGAAAATGAAATGCAATTTATCATCTTTGGAGCACTGGTTTTTGCTATAGCAGAAGACACCAAGTGCCAGGGTATGTGGAACCAAGGCGGATCAGTGTCTAATGCATGAAACAAACACAACAGACAAGAAGGCTATCCCAACACCCCAAAGTCATGAAGACCTTGGTCAGACCCGGTATTGAGATAACCACAAGCACAAAAGGATGCCCCAGCATAACACAAGACCTCAGGGATCTTGGTGGGTACTACATGGGACAACCAAGAAGACAAAAATAGATATAAAAAGATCAAGATATGCCCCTATGTTGACCAATCAAAACACACCATAATATGATGGATCATGGCAGCCTTGACAAGTGATGATAGGGAGTTCAAATGATAAACAAAAGCCAAAAGCATCAAAAGATCGCAATCAATTTCAAATGTCCTTTGCCATAGGATCAAGGGGATAGATGGGATTGATGAGGTCTGTTAGGAAGGATGCATCCTGTTGAGACCGATGATGGATAGAAAGCTAAAAGATCGTTATAACGCGGGATGTTCAAAATCGATTAGATTTCATGATACAAGTGGATCTCGTTTGTTAAGAACCAGCTAGATAAGGGCATAAATTGATGACACGACACAAGGAAGACTAGACATGGGACTGACACCACCTAAAGACCTAGGGGCTCGGGGGCCGATCAAAGATTGGCCTTTCCTACGTGAAAGTGCAGAGCCCTCGTAGTTCAGTGAAAGGTGGACGACTGACAATGATGGAGACCTTGATGGATGGTAAAGATAGGATAGACTAAAGAAGAAAGACCGATGATAGACGATAGAGGAGCAAAGTGGACAATGAAGATCGATGATGGAACCCCGAGGGCGGATCAAATGATCGACCTTGCCTACGTGAAAGCGCAAAGCCCTCATAGTTCAGTGAAAGGTGGATGACTGACCAAGATGGAGACCTTGATGGATGGTAAAGATAGGATAGACAAAAGGAGAAAGACTGATGATAGACGATAGAGGAGCAAAGTGGACAATGAATATCGATGATGGAACCCCGGGGGCGGATCAAATGATCGACCTTGCCTACGTGAAAGCACAGGGGCAACGTAGTTTGACAAGACCAAAGCCAAACAATGGATAAAGGATGATGGATGATAGGATAAGTGGATAAAAAAGGTGGGACCGATACGACAAGATAGGATAGACTTGGTGGATTGGATAGGATGATGATGATCACATAAAGCTCAGGGATGGGATAGTTATCCAAAGCAGTAAAATGACTTGGGGGGATGATGTGATAGATAGATGAGTGATAGGAGATTGGAAATATGTGCAAGAGAAGCAGGGGTGATGTAAATGGCATTGGGTTGCATGGGGGGAGGCCTATAGCCAGATACCAATGACAAGGGATTGTGAGATGGGATGAGATGGGATGAGGATAAAGATGGAAGATTGGATAAAGATATAGGGATGGGGGATGGGAGGGATTGTTTGGATGGATAGGAATATAAGGATTGGGAGATGAAAGGGATGCTAGGATAGATGGAGAGATGGAAGGATGCTAGGGTGATGGGGGAGATGGAAGGACATGATATGGATGTGATTGGGATGAAAGGGATGCTAGGATAGAGGGATACGAAGACAAGGATGGGCAGATGGAAGGGATGTTGTTATGATAGATGATTTCTCCAAGGACTATGTCACAAAGGAAGCAGATGCCCCCACTCTAGATATGTCATATATGATGAGGCATGAGGGCCGTAAGACGAGTGGATGATAAGATAAAGGAGATAACTGAAGGAGGATAGGATGGGTGACCAAGGAATATGATAGAGCATGGATGAAGGAAATGTATACCAATAGGTGTCCAAAGCATGCATAGATAGGTGCCCACCTTTGATCAAGATCAAGAAGGATGGAGGAATGGGAGATAAATGGGATATGATGGTAGGATGCGAAAAATAGGAGGGATGGAGGGATTTATGAAGAGGACAGATAACAGAAAGACGGGTGCATAGCTAGAAGCATAACGGATGGAGGGAATGCATATCGAGAAATTGCCCCCAAGTGCAGATGGGGATTTACGCATGACGCTCGTTTACAAAGCTTATCATGGTACTTATCCAAGGTGCTTGTTTGCCAAGTTTTCACATTGGATGGATTATTTCTTACTTTTTTTTTTTTTTTGACTTTTTTGGATAGTAGGGGGATGAAAATGGATAAGGATAGGGATGTGGATAAGGGAATTTAGAAGATACATGTTATGGATATGGATGGATGACTCAAGCATCAAGTTCTATACGAGGTAGTAAGATCCCATGCTCGTACCGACTATTGGATGTTGGTACAACCCTATGAGGATAAATGGATTATGAAGAGGATGAATTAGAGGGATTTGATGGGGTTGATACATGGGATAATGGATGGGATGCTGGAAAGGGTATGGATAGAATGAAGGGGTGGATATGTGATGGGGAGATGTGTTCAGGACCAACATTGGCACATGTGGTGGTGGATGTGGAAAGATAATAGGATTGATGGATGGAGAATGTGGGGATAATGGCGGAGATGGAATGGTGAATTTTGGAACATAAGAACCCAAAAAAGACTTAGGAGATGAAAGCGGTATATGACTAGCTTTTGGATTAGCAACTTTGGATGTTCTTATAGATTTTTCATGTGATGGCATTGCATCTTTTTTCTTTGGGATCCACATAGTTTTGATCTTTGCTTTGGTGGGCCTTTGCGGCCTATAGATTTGATTTGGATTTTGGATTTGGTTTTGCTTTGCTTTAACATGTCTTTTAGAAGGGACATGGGAAGCTTTTTATTCATGTGGATGTTTAGATTGATGCATTTTTTCTTTAACATCCAAAATGCTTTTAGTAGCAATGGGATGGGTGTGAGGAAATGGATGATGTGGAGTGATGGGGGTAGGAGTATGGGGATTATGTGTAGATGGAGGATGTTTAGGTAAGTGCCTTTGTTGATCCTGACTATGGGGTACGTGAGAGGGATGTTTATGATAGATGAGATGGATAGGGGATGAATGGATGAAGGGTTGGATAGGATGAGATGAAGGAGGTGATTTTGGGATATAGGGGCCCAAAATAGACGTAGGACCTAGGGGAAACATGGGCATTATAGATGGAGGATTGGAGATGGTAGATGGAGGGATGTAAGGACCCAAAATGGATGGAGCAGATGAAGGAGGAAGATGGACGGTTGTTTTGAGGTGATACGATAGAGGAGGAGGGATGGTTAGATTGAAAAAGATGCCAGAAATGTGATACCTTGATATTTACACTGCTCTAAATGTGTAAAATAACTAAGAAATGTGAATAACAAAATATCAAGGACACCTCAAGATTAGCCAAAAGAGAGATAGAATAAGAAAGGAAATGGATGAACAAAATAGAAACAATATCACCTTCCTTGCTGTTGATTTCTCCTTGATTGGCCCTTGATTGGAATGGTTGTGTGCTCCTTAGATGATTGCTTGAGTGACTAAGATGCAAGATTCTATATGCAAGATGATTAACAAAGATGGTTAAATGATTGAAAAGGCTTGAGGATTCAAATGGACAGCATGTAGTTATCAAAATGCAAAGTGTTGAGAACGAAAATTAGTAGCATAAGGTTGCTCAAATGAAGAAGTGTTCTTTTACCAAATGCCCTTGAGGAGGGGGTATTTATAGAGGATCTTGAATTCTTTAGAGAATTCAATGGTCAAGATTGATCCAACAAGGTCAAGATGAAGGGCTATGGTGGGTTGAGAACCCACAAGCCCTCACATCTTGACATGTGGAGGGTGAAGTGGACAAGAGGATGTGAGGTGGAGATGAGTTGTCAAGGAGGTACATGAGGTGGAAAAGGACATGTACCTTGGGGAGTGAGGAGATTTCCACAAAAAAGGATTTCTTGTTCCCAAGTGGGAGTGAAAGGGACATTTGAGGAATTTTAGAATTCCTCAAAAATCTACATGGGAAAAGGAAAGGTGGTTGGGGATATAAATGTGAATTAAAAATTCACATTCTTAGGATGATCTAGAGGGTAAAAGGTGGGCTCCAACAAGGTGGGACTTATTACATGTGGAGATTGTGACAAGTCCAAGGTTGGTCATGAGATTAGACAAGTCCAAGGTCTTAGAAGCCTTGAAGGATGGAATGAAATTAAAATTCACATAAAATAGGAATCTAGGAAGAATAAAAAAGAATTAAAAATTCCTTGGAGAATGATTAGGCTTTAATTAATCAATAATTAGAAGATAATTAGGGGCTAATTAGGATTAAAAGCCAACTTGCAAAAGTTGGAGGATGTGACACATCCTAATCAAGGATTAGGCATGTGCACATCCTTAATGAAGAGATTAGGAAATGGATTAGGATTAGATGAAAATGACATGTGAGGAATTAAATAAATGTAATATTTATTTAATTTATTTGATGAAAAGAGGATATGGAGCACACAATAGGATATGGAATTCTATATTCTAAAATAAATAAATTTGATTTAATTGATTTTATTGACAATGATTTTGTAGGGAGCATTGATGATAGGAAGAACATTGAATTGGATATGTCTTTCAATGTAGAACATGTGTAGTCTCATGGGAATCGAAGAAGCAACCCATTGTGATAGTTTTATTAGTTGAAGTAGAGTATGTAGCAACCACATCAACAACATGTCAATTAGTTTGGGTGAGGAGCTCGTATTGATAGATTTATTGCAAGCACAAGAGGAGTGAACAACAATCTTTCGTGACAATAAATTAACATTTGCATTATCAAAAAATCACATTTTCACAAGAGGAGAAATCACATTGATATAAGATACCATTTTATTAAAGAGCTCATGAATAATGGAAAAATCAATTTAGAGTTTTACTAATCTGAAGATCGGTTAGTAAACATGTTTACCAAGGCTTTATGTAAAACTAAGTTTGTATATCTTAGGAATCTCTTAGGCTTATGATAGATAGATAAGTGCAACATGAGCGACATGGATGACTAAAGTCAGTGTTGAGGGGTCCTACTAGTCTATGCTAATAGACCTTTCTACATTCTGATTAGTTTGTGTCATCTTGATGCTAGTGAATAATTTTAATTTACCTGCTCTAATTATTTTCACATGTGTGTTAATAAGATTATGAATTATAATTACACTAATTTTATGAATGATGTATAAATATATTTACATATGAGAATAACATAGCTTTATATAAATCTTGACTAATTAACTTGGAGACCTCAAGTCAACATCAGGTTATGAGCCAAACTTACCACAAGAATGTGTTTCTCATTGATACGTGTTGGCTGACAGATTTTTCTTCTTAACAGTTAACTTAAAATGACTCCTTGCCCAAAAGAAATACAAATAAGCAACAAAAAGTTGGAGAGACCACAATTTCATTGGCGATATTCCTTTGTATTTTGATTAAGGTACAACTCCCTCGTAAGATGAAATTTTTGTATTTTTGAATTTAAAAAGGTGGGTATACTTTTAACTAGAAACTAGTAAAGGAAAGCTAACATTTGAGCACTATGTCATGATACAAATGCGATTGGGATAAAATTTCTAAAAAATCAACTAAAACTTGAAAGATAAACATCACCAATACTACAACTCAAATATTGAGATATTAGCAATAGATTGATAGATTAAACGAACTTAAACTTCACTTCTTCCTAAAGAAAATGAATGTAACACAATAGAATACAACATCCACAAAGATAAGTAATATTTTGGTATTTATCAAATCTTAAAGACATTCATAAACATTGAGCATCACACACAAATTTCATATGTACATAGACAATAAAATTCTTCAAAAACAAGAAAAATGATGAATAATCCTTCTTTGATCAATTCTCACTCCTACATTCAAGTGTAATGGGGATCAAAAACTTTGACCCTCAAATTTCCTTTTAATTACATATTTATATATTATCATTCTTGAGCCTTTTTAGTTATTGTAACTACCATCTTTAAAATGGGAGTTTCATAAATTATTAAACCAATTTTTTGTTTTTTTTAGAAAATCTCTATATAAGTAGTTATGAACCTCTTAAAAAACATCATAATTAAATTACACATATCAACTTGAGTTTAATGAACTAATATATCACCGCTCCATCTATGTAAGCCTTGTGGCTCTTCATACATAGATGAAAAACCTGCAACTCTTAATCTATGCATTTAATTACACATTCACTTAGGATCATATGCATGCAATAAGATTTAGTTAAAATATTTTACACCAACACCAAATCTCATTTCACCAAAAATCTATCAACTTAATCACATCATTCACTATTCCATATTTATTTGAATAATTTTGGTGACGTCCTTGCCCACTAGTTGTTGCCGAGGAACTCTCCCCATGGATTATCTTGTGGATATGACAACTCTATAAATTCAAAGGAGTTGCATTTCATTCTTCAGATCTCAATATTACTCTCAAAATGTTGAGCACTTCAAGTGATGTATCCTTGAAAGAAGATTTCCTCATTATTGAAGACATGTAGTGTAACTTTCTATGTGGTGGTTAGTGGCTGACCAATTGAGAGAGGTTTTCCTCATAAGGAATGAAGATGAAGGAGTGATCAAGAGAATCATAAGAGATAATTTCCTTATGCAAGTTCATCTCCATAACTTTGCACTCTTGGAGAGGTTCATATAAGACATAATTTGGACTTATGGAAAATTTGAATTGGGTGCTAGAGTTGTTAAAAGACTAGTGAGGTTGACATACATAGCCAGTTTTGAATTTTCCTTGGGTTGATTGAATGAATAATCATGAGAAGGCATGGTTGGAGATTCCATCTGCATTGCTATTACCCTTAAGAAGGAATAAATCAAACTAGATGTTACTCTCTTGTGCACGGGGCTTCAAAGGAGTGTGATGGGAACTTTTTCTTATTATGTAGAGTTTCATGAAAATTTGTTCCCTTCTACATAGATTGAGAGGATTCAAGAGGTTGTGGAGGGAATATGCATCCTGATTTTCACTCTCTATGCATAAAATTGTGTAATAATTTCTCTTAATATAATATAATATATCTATTTTTTGATTATATATTCAACCACTTCCCATATATATATATGTCTACCTCTGAAACATAAAAATAAACACAAATTTTTATGATAACTAAAACATAAACATGTATATCTCTGAAACATAAACATAAACATAAATTTCCATGATATCTCAAACATAACCCTCTCAACATAAATATAAACATAATTTCCATGTGATCTATATCTAAAACATAACACATCTATCTATAAAACATAAACATAAACTAGGTGGTCTAGTCATCATTTTGGTTCCTAGTTGAGTGACCATCCTATTATGAATCCTGCTTTCATAAATACGTCTAGCCCTATGTACAAATGTGTAATAAAATTATGATATACATTTGAACTTCCTACATACATACATATACATATGATATACATTTGAACTTCCTACATACATACATATACATATAATATACATAAACATGAAAATTAACTCACCTATCCACTAACATGGTCAAGTGAAGCATGCATGTGTACACACTCTACCCTCAAACTAGGACTAACATGAACTGCCTCTTTTTACACATGTGTGCATGCAGAAAAAGAAGATTAATTTTAAATAAAAGTTATAAATGTGTTAGGAATACAAGTACAAATTTAACTTAAAAGAAAAAAAAATATACATACCTATGTCATACCAACATCCTAAATGTCAGGTGCATCTCCTACAATGATGGAATCCACCAACTAGTCTATATTTCTATCTTTGAATAATTATACCAATGATGTATGTAGTGGCCTATGCAAGTGAGATGGCATAGACCTTGAAGAGAGCATCTCCATAAAACCTAGATCTTCCATAGTCTAGTTAAGTGAATCTCTATATGTCTAAGCACATGTAGCCAAAAATAGATCAATAGGTGGGTGTGCTTATGCAATAGCAAAATAATGATCAATATGTGTCTCATATGCCCCAACAGAGGCTCTAGTTGTATGATTGGTATCGAAATACAATGAGTGAGCTACATGACTCTCAACATATCCACATATGTGACCCACATATGAACTAAAATCTACTAAAGAGATTCCCAAATATGATATGAAATTGCATGGTATGTTCTCATCACTTGAGCTAGATAATTTATGACCTATTGCCCTCTAAATCTATCAATCACATGTAAGGCGATCTATATCATCAAAATATGGGATGCCTGCCATAGCATAGGAATCTGACTAAACATGTGACGTATGTGGATGCCTCATCAAGTATCACCTCACACGATCTACAGATGTCCTTTGAGCCTACAATGCAATCTTATAAATAATGTTAATTTGTCCTTATTTGGAATCAATGACAACCTGATCACCAATAGGGCTCAGGGATGGAGTGACAACAAGCATCCTCTCCCCAACCAAGGGCCTAAAATATGGAGGTTGTTGATCTGCATGATAATACACATCCCTATCGTAAACCCTACTATGGCCCTGCCCCAATCAAGGTGGTAAATCCAAATAGTTATGTTGAGGTCTAAATGAACCTCAATGTATAACTGATGTACAAAATATAATGGAATTTGGTCATTATTTGGATAATGACCATATGCAAAAATAAATCAAGGATGAATTAATGGGGTCATCCTAGAGGATATGCACCTAGTCACCTAATACTCCCTCACCTGAGTTTTGGTTGCATACTATGGAAAATATTCTATTTTGGTAGAACTTTCTTTTGACACTTGTAGTTGGATTGTACTCAAAGGAACATCACCAAAAACTTGTTACCACATTTGGGAAGAATGACTACTAAATTCTCACTAGAATATGTATGAACCTAGAAAATTCCATTTTCTACTAGAGTGATCTACCAACTAAGCTATTATCCCCACTTTGGCCCGCCCATCATCGATCCAAATGTGGATTATTTCTAGCACCCCTTGTTAAGCCACACTACTGGCACTCAAGTTTGCTAGATTGGATCTGATACTAGTTGTTGAGTTATAGCTCATATGAACCAGTTAGGAATCAAACCTAAGACCTTCCATTTACTATTGGAGTGCTCTACCAACTAAGCTATTGTCCCATCTTTGACCAACCCATTGTAAGTCCGAGTGTGGCTTATTTCCACCCCCCCACTTAAGCCACACTGCTAGCTTGCTTGGGTCTCCTATCTTGACTCTAGTAGCATGCAGGAGTTAATGGTGAACTCCTCAGCACCCCAAGGTCACCTGCAAGACAACAATAACTTCCAAAAGAGAGAAATGGCATAAATATCATGTTATGAAATTATGAGTGCAAGATTACCAGATTTAATAGATGATGTACAAATGATGCCTTGCTTATAAATGCAAGTTGTGAGATATGATTAGATAACATGTTGACAAGTATCTTAATCATGTATAATGATACAACTACCTCAACAAATATTAAATGACTAAGGACACAAGTATTAAATGTCAAAATATAAGATAAGATCTAGTGACAATTAACAATATCTAGAAAGATTCCCTCTAAGGACCTAAGTGGACTTAACATGTAAATAGGACCTAGATAGGTACAACACCTATTTACACCAACATTTTCTTCTCTAGGAAATGGTGACATTTAAGTTTGCATACTCATTCCTTTGGGGTAATTTTAGCCATGAATAAAAAGTGTCCCTACTGACTTCAACAATATCTCTATTATCCTTGGTCTTCAAATCCCTCATCTGGGGGTTAGAATTATTGATGCATTCAAGTACCAAATTTGGGCATTGAACTAGAACAGGGAAAATAATAACTCACAACAATCCACTTTTCACCAGCCTTTAAGTAACAAGGACTTGCTTTTCAATTCATTCTCTCCTAAAAATCCTTTGAATCAATGTTCCCTAGCTTGGTATCTTTGATATTAGGTAGTGAGCTCTCTAGACCAAAAATATGCTCATATTACAAGTAATTGTATTTTATTTTGTCTAAAACAATATTGCAAAATACTTTAACCAATTTTATAAACACACAAAAGACTATATCATGATGAAATTTAATTTCCAACATGCAAATGTGTATGTCATAGTTACTCATGAAACTTCCTTCTTGATGAAAATTCTCCCCTTAAAAAGTATGCTAGTAGAGAAATTATGCACCTTTAACTTCAATAGAAATATTGTATCTTGCAAAGGCTAGGAATTTCACCGAAACTAGTCCGCAGCTACAAATGTTTGAATTTCTACTCTTCACTCTCGCCTTCTTTGGCAAATTATCTGTGAAATAAGCTCAATTGGGGAATGAATCCTACTTAATGGGTGCATAATTAATGTTCTTAGACTTTGAGACTATATTAATTGTACTTTAAATGTTGACATGTGCTAACTTCCATTTCTTTCTGACATGTGCTCTTTCCTTCCCAAATTTTACTTTGTCAAGAGTTCAAAAGGTTTTCATAACTAGGGTGGCCTCTAACATAGTTTACAAAACCACTTATTTCTCTAAAAGAATATTCGACTCCTTAATCACTTCAAAATATTATCATTCCACTCACAAGGTCCCCTTTTTAAAACACTTTTTAAATTTCAAATTGGTTATGAGAACCTTATCGACTTTGGACAAGGTTTTAAGAACCTCACCAACTTTCAAAATAAATTTGAGAACATTTTCATATGCTAATTTTTTTTTCAAAACTTCATATCTCAACAATTTGAACCAATACTCATTCTCTTTCCCCTTTGAAATCCTTATATTTTTAATTAATGATCCTTATGTGAAAATCAAATTTTTAGACTTAAACTTGTTTTTGGAAACCTTGTCGATAGTTGACAAGGTTTTGAGAACCTCATTGGATTTTGAATTGGTTTTGAGAACCAATTTGGATATCAACACACTATTGCAAATTGAATAAATGGGAGAAATCATTTCAAACACCTTGAAGATGACACACAATATAGACCTTTCAATTAAAAAAAAGGTTTTAAAAAACTCAGATCGACTTTTGAAATAGTTAGACTAACCTTTTTGGGAGCCAAAAAAGCCTTCAAAACTTTCTCAAGGACCAAAAAAATTCTTTTTGACACTTCAAAATTATACCATGGGGTTGATGTTTTGAATAATAGCAATGATAAGACCTAAAAATTTTCTTTAAGGAGCAAGATGTAAAAATCAAAGAATCAAATTGAATGATTTCTTCTATTGGTATTTATCATCTATTTTTTAAGTTGCATTTAGTATCAAGTTAGATTCAAGTTTACCGTTCATAATGTACTCATTCTAATTTAATTTCACAATGGGTTTGTGAGCTACAAGTACTATGTAATCCCCAATATAAATAGTTTAGTACTATACTCAGATAGATTTTTTGAATATTTATTCTTTAAGCATAAATTTATAAAGGAAAGATTTCACAATTTTAAATTTTCAAGTGTGAGGAATAGAATAGCTTTATTTACTATTCTAGTTGTAACTACCCTTTTATATGTGTATGCATGAGCACAAAATTTTGATGTATTTTCCTTTTTATCAGAATCTACCTCTATGTTGCATGCATAACCAACTATGAAT
This sequence comes from Sequoia sempervirens, assembly GCA_007258455.2. Classification (NCBI taxonomy): domain Eukaryota; kingdom Viridiplantae; phylum Streptophyta; class Pinopsida; order Cupressales; family Cupressaceae; genus Sequoia; species Sequoia sempervirens. Next base: position 100,361 of record VDFB02129991.1, read on the forward strand.
GTATTATAATATTAAAAAAATGGGTAGGTAACGTGTCAAGAGGATCATTGGATAGATCAAGAGCATCTTCCCCAAAGTAAGAACAAACATAAAATACATGGGGGAATCCTCTATCATGATGATAAGTGGGTAAATTCTTATAGACTCTTTAAGTATTCATCTAATGCTTCATCATTTATAAATGTAGCAAATGAAGGATATGCACCCATAGCACAATTGAGTACTAAATAAAGATAAAATAAGGGATAAAATCATCACTAATGGTACATGAATACTAATTTTCTTAATATTATTATTTTCAATAATTTTAGATGTTTACACCTTCCTTGTTGGTTCAAACCTAGACTTTTTCCATTATAACTATTGGCCATTTCACAACATGTTTTAGTATTTCCCATAATTCCTAACCAACTTATATGAGGTTAATTGGTATAGAATAATTTTGACTAATTTTAGATTCATGGGATTTATCACCTCTATTTGATTAGGAATCTATATGAGAACCTAAAGGTGACAGTGTGTAAGTTATGATCAATGGGCAAAAGGGAAGCTTAGTTTTCATCTTCCTTTAGTGTCTCAAAATCTAAGGATCACTAATAATTTGTATATAGTATATATGAGATATAGGTTGACATGGGATAGAAAGCACTATAAAAATGATGATTTGTACTAGAGAGACAATATGTTATCCTTTTCAACTATTTGAAAAAATTAAAATTGGCCAACATAAGATTTTATTGCACATTACCTATTTTGATCAATAGTGTACTATGCAATACAAATGGTACAACACCCATTGCATGAATCAATAAAATGAAATTTATTTAAATTTTAAATGAACATTATGGGTGATGCATAGAACCCCTATTCAACATTCCACATTTTACAAGAATGTTTATGAGGACAGTTTCAATGACAAAATGTAATGGTTTCAAATGCTAATCTCAATATTTTATTGATCTATTGATATTAGGTTTTTATATAAAAGAATTTAATACTCAAGATGAAAAAAATCACTTCAAATGCCAATTTCAATATTTTTAATATAAATATATAAGAATGAGAATAGACCCATGGATATGGAGGCCTATCATGAATATTTTTTTGTGCTTCAAATTAAAGAGGAATTTTGAACAAGGGCATATGTGGGTAGAAACAAAAGATAATCAATAAATATAAAATTATATGAGCAATATGTAGGGCCCTTGTTCAACATTCCACATTTTGTATACATGTCTAGAAGGGGAGGTGGAAATTTTGAGTAGGGTTAGTAGTTGACCACCTACATCATATTCATAACAAGGATGCAATGGAAGCAATAAAGGATAATTAAGAAACTTGTGAGTATGGGGAATCTAAGAAAGACACATTAGCGGAAGGTTGAAACCCTACCAAAAACAGGAGTAAAAAATAGTTTGAAACAACACAAAATTGTAAGACTTGACCCACCTTATATTATTTGATATATGTCTTGACAATGTTCGTTACTGTCAAAAATTGGTGGGGCCTTATCATGCAGCAATGCGACTTAGCAAGAGATTAAAGGGTGACAAGTGGCTAGAGATTTGAAATATCAAAATGGTAGAATATAAAATATAATGAAATTATGACATACCAATAGGATTTAATGTAAAATATGTTAATGTTTTATGATTCATGGTTAGGGAGACATGTTAACTTTTGTGATCACAATTAGGGAAACAAGATAAAGCCTTATGGTTTATGGTTAGGGAATTTATAATAGTTGCATACTATGGAGTTTAAGATTGTCAAAGGAAAAGGTTAGTGTGTGTGATGGGTGCTAAACTAACAACATTAATGATGTTGAATGCCAAACCTACATGTCATATCGACAAACCAAAGGTTAAAGTGTTGGATAAGGTTGGTAATACTTTCTATACATTTATACTAAGTGTTAAGTCAACTAATTGATTAGTGATGACAATAGTTGTTGAAAACTATCAAATATTATTATATGCTCAAAATAAATTTTGTAATCCTAATCTCCTAAAATGTCACTTTTATCATGACTTATAACAAAATAAAAATTAATATTTATCTTGAATATAATAAGATGTCAATTCTTTCTAATGCACTTGTCCTCTTTCACATAGAGAACGTAACTAGCTAATAATATTAAAGACATTTCATACTAATTATAGTCAAGAACATGTACGAACTAAAAAATTTCTATCAGTACACAAAGAGAACTTAAGTTCCATTAGACTTTTCATACTGATGGTATTCTAGAAAACGTACAAGCCTCATTCACCAAACAAGTAAAATACCAGTCTAATAAGTCAACATTATGTTATAAATATTAAAGTCTGCTTTGACAAACTTGAACACGGTTATCCTGCCCCACTAATATCGGATGGTCACGATACAATCCAAAGTCCAAATGTGACGTAAGGGCTGACGGTTTAAAACAAAGTCCGTGTGTGAATTCAACCTTTTGATTAATGGCCCTGAAGTGGGAGAAGACTTGGACAAAGTTAGACTTGCAGAAGGTTTCATTATAGTTTTTGGTTTCTTTTCTAAAGTGCGGGGTCACGTAGCAAGGTGTGAGGTCACTCCAAAATAAATTAGATTTAAGGGTTTTTTTTTAAAAAGTTTTTGCATATTTAATGGGGTTTTGTTGCTTTTGTTTTCAATTTTTATGATTGTGACTTTGAGAGAGTGGAAGGGAGAGGAAGCTCACGAAGGTGATACAAATAAAGAAGTTTGAGATATGGATTCTTAGAATTTGAAAAGGCTTAACAATAGGTTCAAATTAGCTGATATATATTCCTCTCCATCTTCTTCTTCTTGAATGACATCTACAATGGAAAGCAAATCATTTTCACATTTGAAAAGAAAAAATGAAACTATTGAATCTATTGAGGCAAATCATTTAGGGCAAGTGAAAATTACTTTATAGTTTTTTTTTGGCAAAAGGATGCAGGTAAATGCAAAACAATACTAGGATATTTTAAAACATAGAGTATCTTGAGTGAAACCAAAACAATAAAAAAGAAAATAGGTGCAAAAGAGGAAAATTGTGGCTCGCATACAAAGGTCAAAATTTTAGTTAGTCACAAATATTGCACAAAAAGTAAAGGGCTAGATGGTAGGTACCTTAGGGATGGAGATTTATATAGCCCCATCTCAACTCCTTTCACTTGGTTAGCACATATATATGTGCAATAGTTGCTAAATACCAAAAATAGGGTAGAAAGTATAGAAGCAAGGGAACAAGAAAGTGAATACAAGCTTCATGGAACATGGTGACAAACCAAGATCTAATAGAAGAAATAGAGTGCTAAAAGAATGGGTGGCAATGGCTATAGAAGTAGGGAAGCATGAATGACAATTCATGCAATAATCAACAAAAGAAAACTTAGACTTGGTAAAACCAAAAATTTCAAAGTGTGGAACATAATCCTTGCAAAAAGAAAATGCTCAGGGCATAGAGGAAAATGAATTACTAGGAAAACCAAGTCAAAAGATGTCAAATCATGTACTCAAGTAATTAAAATCCCAGTTGATGAGATAGAGGAAATAATAGAAAATGATAGCAAAGCACAACCTTGGAAGAGAGAATAAGGCAAGCTAAGAAAGAGAAAAATATATAATTATTAGATAGGTATGAGATTACAAAAACATTGAGAGTGCCTGCAATCTTACAAGTGAATTTCTAATGGAAAAGTTGCATTAGAGGGGACAAATTTTCCAAGAAAGAAGGGCTGCAAAATTAAATGAAGAGGGTGTTAGGCCGACCAAAGTTGTCTTAATGAGCATAGAAGACAAATTCCAACTTCTAAAAAAAAAGAGGGTTTTGGAGGGTTCGAGTTTCTTCTTAGATAAATATTTGACCTCATTGCTAGGAGGCAAGAATAGTGGAATTTACTAAAGTAAGAGTAACAAGGGACAAAGGTAAAGGGTATGGTTACAAAACATTGGAAAATCCATTGTCACCAATTTTTTGTCCCAAAACACAACAAAGTGACAAGAGAATAGTAAAAGGAAAGCAAGGTTAACAATGAAAACAACGAATGTAACAAAGCATGAATGAGTAAAAAAATAAAAAAGTGACTTGAGCCTTGCCAAATAGAAAATAGTGCTTCACCTCCCCAAGAGTACTTAAAACTAGTGAGTTGGAACTGTAGAGATTAGCCATGAAGAATGGGGCCTAGATTTGGGCCTATCATTGATGGTAGAGATACAATGTCTCACCAAAACTCAATACCATGGTGGGTGCAAGACACCTACTTTTGAAGGGTACACAATGTTTACAATTTAGAATGATATAGCTGGTAATAGAAATGGACACAATGGCATAATGGTCTTAATAAAAGAAGCATGGGGACGAAACATTCAACTAGAAAAAATAGACCCAAATAAGTAATACATTTGATTTAAAAATAACGAGAATGGTAGGCACATCATAATTATATTGTTTTAATTTTCCCTCTAGGGATCAAAATTATTTTTAAAAATGGGTTTAGATTGTAAGGATCGATTTGTAGTGGGAAAAAATATATTTCATCTCTATTACAATGGGGAGAATTTCTTATAGTGGGTAACTTCAATGCGAGGATAGCTAATGATCAAATTGGCATGTATTATGCAACAAGGAGTATAAAAATCCTCAATGACATGAAAGAGGAAAGTCAACAATGGTCAAGGTGTTCAACAAATAACGAAGATATCAATCATTTTGATGAAGAATTACTTGCTTTATATGTGATTTTTTATTTGGTTATTTCTAATCATATGGGTAGATGGAAGAAATATAAAAATTATACATACAAGACATATAAAAAAGCAAGCATTGTTGATTATGCTAGACTTGTTTACAAATATTGATTGATAAGATAATAAAGGTTGTGAATAAAAACCATTTTGATGATTTAAAATTAGACCATAGTATAGTTTGAATTTTCCTATCTTGGCCAAATAAAACTAGCACACATGATATAGGAACAATTTGCTCACCAACCTCCAATAAAAGGAAAAAAATATTTTAACCCAAGAAAATTTTAATTCAATTAATGTAGAATGAAAGGAAAATATCCCAAGGTCTAAAAAATAATGAACTAGCAAAAATAATTCAAGAGGCACTTGAGGACCTTTTAAAAGGACAAAGAATAAAAAGAAAAAATAAATTAGTTTCTAGAAAATTCATGGCTTCATGAGGATTGTAAAGCTACAAGGAGAGCTATCAAGGAGCTAGGTATAAATTAGTTTCTAGAAAATGCATGGCATGTGGATGTTGTATTCTATTGCATTACATTCATTTTCTTTAAGAAACAATGAAGTTTAAGTTTGTTTAATCTGTCAATCTATTGCTAATATCTCAATCTTTGAGTTTGTAGTATTGGTGATGTTTATCTTTCAAGTTTTTGTTGATGTAAAGTCTATCCCAATCACATTTGTATCATGGCTATGAAAAATGTTAGCTTTCCTTTACTACTTTCTGGTTAAAAGTATTCTTGCCTTTTTAAATTCAAAAATATATTTTTTTTCTTACGAGGGAGTTGTACCTTAATCAAAATTCAAAGGAAGATCACCAATGAAATGGTGATCTCTCCAACTGTTCATTGCTTATTTTTCTTTATTTTGGTAAAGAAGGAGTCATTGTAAGTTAATTATGAAGAAGACAAAATTTTCAACCAACATGTACCAATGAGCAACACATTCTTGTGCTAAGTTTGGCTCATAACCCAATGTTGACCAGAGGTCTCCAAGTTACTTAATTAGTCAAGATTTATATAAAGCTAGATTTTATTCTCATACAAATAATTTATACATCATTCATAAAATTAGTGTAATTATAATTCATAATCTTATTAACACACATATGCAAAAAAGATCAACTTAGCCATTATGAACTACATCTCCAACCCTTCCCACCCAGTGAATATTTTGAAACCCCGACCGACCTACTCACATGCTGCTCCCTTGTCTCTTGCCTCTCTACTTGGATGTAATCGAGCAAGTAGTAGATCTCTCTTCTACGAATTTAAATTTCTCAATGGAGGGGGTTGTGGATGGGAATTTGGTTGTGGGCTCTGATAGTGGGTTTAATGCAGTGAAAGGAAATGTTTCATGTTCATTTGTAGATGCTGTTCAAAATAAAAAGGATGGGGAGAGTTCTGTGCACACTCTAAAATGTGCAATTTCTTCTCCTATGGTTTCTTTAGGTAAGGAAGTTTCATAATGCATTGACTTCTTTTCCAAGATTGCCTTGATTTGTAGGATTTGTCGTTTTTGGCCTTCACTCCCTCATTTGCATCAGTGGATTTCTAGAAATTGGTCTTCGGTTGTGGAAGGTAAGATGGAAATTTATCCTTCTGCTAGAGGATTTTTGTTATTGGTTTTAGCTCATCTGAAGATAGGCAAGTTGTTTTAGATCACGGTTTGTGGGAATGAGATTCTCACCCACTATCCATGAGGCCTTGGGTCCATTCCTTCAACCCTCTGAAGGAACCTATTGATGTAATGCCTTTTTTGGTAAGATTTCCATATCTTCCCTTACAATTTTGGTGCTCCTCTACTTTTGAGGGCATTGGTAATGCTCTTGGCAGGTTTTTAAAAGTGGATCGTGCCTTCAAGAATTTTACTCATACCTCTTTTGCTAAGATTTTGGTGGATTTAGATTTATCTCAGGATTTTCTTGGTGAGGTGTTGCTTGTGGTTAATGGTTGGTCCTGGTCTCAACTTGTGGATTATGAAGGTATCCCCTTCTATTGCAGACGTTGCTTTGCTACTGGACAATTGGCCCATGATTTCCCTAATGGCTCTCGTCCTGTTTCTTCTTCCACCTAGTGGAAGAATGCTCATAGGGAACATTTGACTATTTACCCTGATGCAAACTATGCTTCTAATAGTGAGGCTTCAAAACCTCCATCTCTGGATCAAACAAATAAACCTGCTACTAAGGATGTTATTTCTCCAATGAACTTTGTTTCTCTAGCTCAAAATAAGGATGTCCCATTTGCTGTTTGTGCTGCCTCCTCTGAGGCCCCTACCTCTCTGACTCCTATTGCTGATGGTGTTGTATCTTTGGTGGCTTCTACTAATCTGGTTCAATACTTGGTTGTTCCCTCTGTGGTGAGTGATGCCTCCCCTAAGGCTCCTCCTATTTTTCGTTTCTAATTTAGTTTCTAATACTCCATGGATGGTTGTGTAAAGGAAAAATAAATGCACTCCTAAAAAGGCCTTTGATGAGATGCCTTTGAAGCAATAGTTGTTGGTTTCAAGCTCTCGTGCTTAAACTGTTTCTCTATGTTTGGCTGTCTTTGTTTTGTTTGGTCCTAGTGGCTCTGTTCTTGCTACTAGTTTGTTTTATCTTGTTGTTCTTGATTGGTTGCTGTGTTTGGTTAGTCTATTTTATCGGGTTGTTCTTCCTAGTTATATGCTTTGATTGTAAAATCCTTTGCTATAAAAGGGATAAGGGCCCTTTCAAAATCCCAAGCTGCTTAATAAAAAAAACACATATGCGGGTGATCCCACAATACAGGTTTACAATTTTTGGCCAAACTGGACACTGAAATAATTTTTTCTAACTAAATCTTCACTTTCAGGCACTTATAGCAGCTAAACTCTGAGGAATTTGAAGATGATACAAACTAGTGATTTGTGACATTTTGTCTATAGATTCTAAATATATTTTTTTCAAAATTTTTGGAATCAGATTGTACTTCTTTTTCCATCTCCTTCGAAAACTAGTTTTTTCAGTAAACAACATTTTTAAGGAGTGACACTCAGTGTATAACGCATAAATTTTTTACCATGAAGGATAAAATTCTAATTTTTTCAAATTTAGATTTGTAACTATGATATTTAGTGCTTCCAATTGATTTGATAGTGTTTTATTGAATATTTTTTCCTTAATCAAGTTTTGAAGTCAAACCAATTACAATGAAGACATAGGCGGACTGTATAACCCGTAACTTTTTTTGTATGTATCAAAATTCAATTTTTTTTTGTTGGATCAAGGACTTCAATATCTGGTGCACTCATAATTTTCAATTTTTTTTGATAGTCTGCTATTTTTCCACATGTGCAGAACAAAGAGCTTGATTTTTAGTGAAAAACCTATGTTTAATAAAACTATAAAAACAAATACATAATAAAACCAAATTGTATTTAAATTATATTCGTTAGATATCTCGTTCCTAGGACTACCATCATCTAGTTGGGTCTGTGAAGTCTCCTCCATTTTCATCCTCAACCTGAGCTTTGAAGTGCAAAATTCTAGACTTTTTTGGTGCCAGAGGGTGAGAAGGTGGGAAAAGGGGGGTTCGGGTGAACCGGGGGGGTTCACTCGAACCAGGGTTCATTCGAAGCCCCTTTCAAAACATGTTTTCTTTGTGTTTTTTGGCAGAAATGGTGGGACCTTGCATTTAATTGGTTTGCTCGAACTAGGGTTCATTCAAACCCTTTTTTGGTTCGCTCAAACCAAAGGGTTCATTCAAACCCCAAAAACAAATTGTTTTTTTGCATGGGGTCATTTTTTGCATCTTTTCCTTCCTCCCTCCAATTGTAAACCAGTTTCATGGGTTTACCCATGCAAATAGTTAGAATAGGTAAATTTAAATTATTTACCAACATTGATGGCATAAACCAGTTGTGATGTAGAAAGGTCTATCAACATAGACTAGTAGGACTCCTCAACCTTGACTTTAGTCATTCATGCCGCTCATGCTACACCTATCTATCTATCATAATCCTAAGAGATTCATAAGATATAAAAACTTAGTTTTACATAAAACCTTGGTAAATATGTTTACTAATTGATCTTCAGATCTATAAAACTCTAAATTGATTTCTCCATTATTCATGAGGTCTTTAATAAAATGGCATCTTGTATCAATGTGACTTCTACTCTTGTAAAAACATGATTTTTTGACAATACAATTGTTAATTTATTGTCACAAAAGATTGGTGTTGACTCCTCTTGTGCTTGCAATAAATTTGTTAATACTATCCTCATTCAAACTACTTGACATGTTATTGATGTAGCTGCTACATACTCTACTTCAGCTGATAAAACTATCACAATGGGTTGCTTATTTGATGCCCATGTGACTACACATGTTCTACAATGAAAGATATATCTAGAAGTGTTCTTCCTATCATCAATTCTCCCAATAAAATCACTGTCAATAAAATCAATCAAATCTAATTTATTTGTTTTAGAATATAAAATTCCATATCTTGTTGTTCTTGCAAACTCCACAATACTGTGCCCCACTTTTTGACCAAAGTAGGACATTAAAATCAACATTTTTACCAAATTTTTATTTTATGAAATATGTAGAAACTAAACCATTAATAATTTGAAGATGATCTAAACTAGTGATTTGTGTGTAGATTTTAAATATATATATTTTTGAAATAAATTATGATTTCTTTTTATGCAACAAATTAATAAATTATTTTTAATAGTAAACATTTTTTAAAAAAGTGATGTTTATGTCATAATGAATAATTTTTTTATTGAAAGGATAAAATCATAAACATTAAAATTTAGATTTCTAAAATCAATATATAGTGCATCTGATATTTTTCATAATTTTTTGTTGCATATTTTTGATTAAATTTTGAAGTTAGAGTAATTATAATTTGGACATAGGTGTATATCCTAATGCATAACTTGTTTCGTATGTATTGAATTAATTATTTTAATTTTTTTTGTTGAAACAAGGACATCAATATCTATTGCACACATATTTTTTAGATTATTTTTTCTATTTTTCATGTGTGAAACAAATAAATTGATGTTTGGTAAAAACCAACATTCACAAGAAATAAAATATAAATATAATATCAAAATATTAAATATTTAAAATTTTACTTTTTGTAAAGCCTGTAATAAGGGATACATAATTACAAAACAAAATTTCTAAATGACTTCATTTGATCCCTCAAAAGGTAAAGAAAAGTGCTTTTTTGTCAACATTTTGATAGGTGCAAAGGAGACTCCATTGTGATTATGATTTAAGACTAGGGGGATCTATCCAAGGGGATTTGATCTAAGGCGGGTCTTATCTAATCCTCTTCAATTAGGAACCCCTCAAGGCTTCAATCATCCATTTTTCTAAAAATATGTGATTTCAAGAAAAATCAAGATGTACCAAGTTTGGGACCCATTATTGTGGGATGGTCCATATCTCAGTATCCTTTTTCCAACATGTCAATGAGATTCCTAAGGTGAATCCATAAACCTGAAAATAAAACTAACACCATACATAATATCAAGCCTTGTAGTTGTGAGATACATTAGACTTCTGTGACAACCTAACTATGAGTCTAAGTATGTGTGTGTGATTGCATCATGATAGGTTACCTTCACTTAGTAGAAAATTCTCCTCAATGATAATCTATCTCTATCCTAAGAGGTTGTCAATAGTTCCTGATGTACATATGGGAACAAAATAGGTAATTAGTCATCACCATCATAATCATTCTTAATTATACTTTAAAAGAAACTTATCATTATCTTTGTTGATTGCTTGTTATTAAACAATTTAATACACTAACTTAGTAATTAAATTAGGTACATTAGACGAGATGTGACAATTATCTCCTACTCCCTTTGGCCTTTATATAAACAAACTTGAAGAATGGTTGAATTTGACGGGTGGGGATAGTGATCACTTGGGAGAATATGTTGTCAAGCTTCTCTTGTGCATCGATGGTGATATTTTAATTGCTAGGTCTGCATAAGCATTATGAGAGCATTTGTCTATTCTTGAGCACTTTTACAAAGATGTAGGTATGAAAGTTAATACTAGCAAGAGCAAAATCATAAACTTCTTCAATAGAAATAAAACTTAACCTAGTTCAACTTTTATTTTGAAGGTAGTATCTTAGAGGAAGTAATGGAGTAAAATTACCTTTAGGATTGACTTCAATAGATGTAGACAGGTAAAATTTTGAGATTTGGAAAATATTCAAACTCTATTTGGGTTATTAGTAATTGTAATAGTGCTTCATGGATGTGAAATTTGGGCTAGAGCAATATTTTTGACAAAAAAATGGACATAGATAGAGAAAATTCAAAAATACATCAAATAAGCTCAAGTTAAAAGCATTAGTCTCTATAAGATTCTTCTAGCTAAAATAGGTGCAATTCCTATTTAAGCCATCACTATGGTGCATATTTTAAGATATATGAAAAGTGAGTAGATGGAAGCAAATTGTTAGCCTAATGTTATCTTTAAAGATGTTTTGAATGAAAGAAATAAGTCATGGATGAAGAAAAGTTGCAAGTGGATGAAAAAGTGGCACATTCACTTGAATGCTTCCCTTAATAATGGCAAAGAAATAAAGGTTTTTGTTGTAGATAAGTTTGACAAGGATATGTAGGAAAATATGCTAGGAAGAAAAAAAATATTGCCTTGAAGAATTTAACCCCACCTTGGACCATTAGTAAAAAGTCTTTTTAGAGGCCAATCTCATTGGGGTCAAGGATTCTCATTGCTTGGTTGAGGATTAACTTGCATCATCTTTGGTGTGAAATTTATAGATGGAAAAAGGTCAAAAGAGGTTTGGAAAGAGAGTGTCTTTTACATAATAGAGATAGTGAAAACAAAAAAAATACTTTATTCTTGACTGCAATGCATACAAAGACTTCTGGATCAAATACATAAGTAATTCAGCAGCAACAACTTTCACGATTTATTTAATAAGAAAGTTGGAAGAATGAAAAAAATCATTATCAAATTAAAAGGAAAAGATCAACACTTAACAAAACAAAAATAATAAAATCTCTGATCCCGAAAACCAACTTAATCTCCTCAACATTAAAAATCTTATATTAAAAATCTTATATTGTATTCTTAAAAATGTCGGATTCCTTACACCATTGACCGACGACCTTATGCACAAAAAATCAATTGCAATAACTATAATATATGATTCTTTCGCAATCTTACCTACAATAGCTAAAATGTATTATTGCGAACCACCTACTCCAATATGGGTACAGTGTAAATGTGAACGCTATAATATACGATTATTTCGTTTTTCTTTCGAATTTTATATTCGCATAACCAGAGAACATTGGAGGCATGAGAAGGGAAACCACGGAAAAGCTATGAAAATTTTGCAAGAGACAGAAAGGTAAAAATCTGCATCCTTTTGCAAGTTGGATTACAAAAATTTATTTTATGTACCTTGTGTGCATTTCTGCTTCAATTTGGGCTTTTATGGCCAGACATATTTCAACCTGTCATAAGATTTTCTTTTGCATTTTAATATATGTTGGTTATTATGTTTTACATTCGAACAGAAAATCGAAGTCGAGGTGGAGCTTGACAATGGTAGGAGTGGTTGTGTTCTTTTTGCTACTGCCTCCGCTTATTGCACAATCCCATACAAATTTTACCTTCAACCAATTCAATGCCCCGACTTTCGAATTGTTTGGGACTGCTTCAGTGCAGTCCAAAGCCATCTCCCTTAATGATCAATCCCAATCGAGTATTGGCCGTGCTTTTTATCCACATCCTGTGCGTATGAAAGATCGCGGGTCTCTGAATTCTACTTTGTCTTTCAGCACAAGTTTTGTGTTTAAAATTATAAACGCCAGTCCATGTTTCTCACTAAGCGGGCATGGACTGGCGTTTATAATGACACCCCACAGATCTCCAGAGGGATTTTTACCAGGTTCGTATCTTGGCTTGTTGAGAAATATTTCAAGCATAGGAGATGCCTCTAATCATCTCTTTGCGGTTGAGTTCGACACAGTAATGGACTTCGAATTTTCGGACATTAATGACAATCACGTTGGTATTGATCTCAACGACCTCAGGTCTGTAGCCTCTACGTCTGCAGGCTACTGGAATGACAGCAGTCAGTTCCAGGAATTGGAACTCGACAATGGACAGAATATTCAAGCTTGGATTGATTATGACCATCTTCTAAAAGAGCTCAATGTAACCATTGCAGAGGCTTGTTCAGTTCGCCCAGAGAAACCACTGATTAGTCTGGGAAACATTTCTCTGTCTAACATTGTTGAAGAAGAAATCTACGTTGGCTTTTCAGCAGCTACAGGAACCTCACTGGTTGGAGAGCATTACATAATCGCCTGGAGCTTTACCACAAATGGAGCCGCTCCGGCCCTGAATTTGGAGCTATGTGATCTCATTACACAGAGAAAATCCAAGAGCTCAAATTTCAGATTGATAGCCGGCATTACCACAGTTTGCGTCCTCCCCCTCCTGGTGGTGGTGGCAGCATCAGTTGTCCGGTGGAAGAGAAACCGGTACCGAGATATTATTGAAGACTGGGAGACAGAGTACTGGCCTCACAGATTTAACTACAAAGACCTACATATTGCAGCAAAGGGTTTCAGAGACGAACAACTTTTGGGATCTGGAGGCTTCGGTCGTGTCTACAGAGGAGTCCTTCCCCAAAACGGCCTCGAAGTGGCTGTGAAACGTATACTTAGAGAAACCGAGGAAGGGATGAAGGAATTCATAGCAGAATCTCCAGTCTTGGTCGCCTTCAACATCGAAATCTTGTGCAGATCAGAGGCTTCAGCAGGCGAGTAAAACAGCTATTCGTAGTTTACGACTACATGCCGAATGGCAGCCTAGACAAGAAGATTTTTGGAAAGCCAAAGGTGGTGTTCGAATGGGTTCACAGGTACAAAGTCCTGAAAGATGTCGCTGCGGGTTTGCTGTATCTTCACGAAGAGTGGGAGCAACGTGTAGTGCACAGAGACATCAAGTCCAGCAACATTTTACTGGACTCAGACCTCAATGGAAAGCTTGGAGATTTCGGGCTTGCACGTCTGTATGAGCATAACGAAAACTCGCATACTACTCGTGTGGTGGGAACGCTGGGGTACATCGCGCCGGAGCTCGTACACACAGGTAAGGCCAGCCCAGCCACAGATGTCTTCAGCTTTGGTATTCTTTTGTTGGAGGTTGCATGTGGAAGGAGACCTGTTGATCCCTCCCTTCAACCTGAACAAGTAGTTATGGTGGACTGGGTGAGAGAGTTGTATGCTACAGGCACTCTCATGGATGCAGCCGACCCGTCTCTTGGTGGGGAATATGATGAAGCTGAGATGGAGAGAGTGCTCAAACTGGGACTGCTCTGTTCTAATCCACAGCCAGAAGGCAGGGTTGGCATGAGACAAGCTCTGCAAATACTTGAAGAAGAAGCTCCAATACCAGGCTTTGATGCTTCCTTTAATTTGGAGATGAGTGTACCCAGCACTACTTTGAAGTCTCCTCCATATTACAGTCGCAGCACAGCTGCTTCCATTTCCATATCTCTTGACGTACGATAGACTCTGCACAATCAGGGTAAAACATCAACCTTCTAAAACTTCTTTTTTGACGGTGCTACTGTGTTTAAGATGGCTCTTCGTGTGTTATGGTGTTGCTGCTGTACAGTGTCTGTATACTCTTCATGTTAGAGAGTGCTTGTCAGTGTGTATATTCTTAATGTTAGAGATCCACTTTGGCTTTTAGACTTCTGGATGTAAGCATTTGTACTGTTTTTGGATACAATACTTAATCCCAGTCTGGTTATTTAGAAAGCAATCAAAATAAAATTTATGTTTGCTAGCAAATCTAATATGGGGAGGATTCAGTAATTGAGCATCTAATTTTATGTCTCTCAAAATTTTATGTGGTAATTTCAAATCATTTTCAGTTTTTTACAATAGCATATTTGTGGAGTCTCATTGCTTACAATTAAGGTTTTAGGGTCACATCAACATGTTTTATTGGTGTGTTGATGTAGCATCACATGATTTGTTGTTTTTAGATCTTAAGAATACATTTCATTCAATTATGAGTACTCATGATCATCACTAACAACTTTAGAGTCACAAGTACTCGTGGTATATACTTAAAAATATTGGGCATTAAATCAATAAAATTCTATTACAACTATTGGAACATGTTCAACCGTTGTATCTTTTTCCCTACTATATCTCATGTTAGGTTATACTTCCAAGTGTGTTGGAAAGTTTATTTGATAGAGAATGCAATTAGATTAGGAGGATATTCTTGAAAGTGTGATTGTAACCTTTTGACAAATTTTAAAATATTTAATTGTGATAAATTTTATGCATGATATAACAAAGTCATTTTTCTTATAATGTAGTAGGAGTATAATAGATTTATTTATTTAATATAATTAACATATTTGTAATCATATTTTATTGTAATGATGAAATTCATATATTTATGTTTTTTTAAAATGTTTTTGATAAGATTGGCAGGGAAGGGCCTTGATCCCGTACAAAGCAAACAACAGGGCTGAATAGCCCAACAAAATAGACTAGCCAAAAATAACCACCAGTCAGAAAGAACAAGGTTAGAATAGCAAAACAAATGAAACAACTCAATCACCAAAGCTAGGAACCAAAGCGTCCAAGAGCTTGTTACATAAAATATCAGGCCTTCTTAAATTTTTTCTTTCATTGCACTACTTTCCAAGATAAATTTGAAACAAGATTAGTTGAATCAGAAGGGGAAGAGTCCCCTTTAGTGTAACAAACAAGTGGAGAAAAAAATTCTTTAGGAGAAGTGTTTGAGACTAAGGCCAAAGCAATATGATTTAAAGTTACACTAGCTTTGCTTAGCAAGGGGGAAATAAAGGTTGAACAAGGGATGCAATACACACAATAGGTGGAGTAGTCTTATCAAGAGGAACAACATAAGCTTTAGGTGAAGTAGCTAAATCCAAGCCAGAAGCAACATGATTTGAAGATGAAACAACCTTACCCAGAACAAGGGCAACAGGGCATTCAAAGGAAGTTGCACACTCGACAGTAGGAGCAGACTTGTCTAGAAGCAGAGCATCAAAAGCCAAAGGAGAAGTTGCACCATCAACACCAAGATTATTCCACTGCACTAAAGGAGAAGGGAGACTAGAATCATCGTAATCCAAAGAAGAATCAATATCAAGGTGCACTGTTGTGTACATTTTAATTGGATTATTTTTAAAAATATGTACATTTTAATTAGATTATTTTTATACAATAACAACTTTGCAAGTGACATATTCTTGTGTTAAACATAGTTAATGATCTTATCTTAACATATCTTCATTGCTACCCATTTCTAAGACCTTGTTTTGATCTTGAGATTTCCTATTAATCATCCTAGTTTAGATTTGCAAGTGCATAATTGGCCTAGGACATTTTAGTGTCCATGGATCTAAAACTCAAACTTTAAAACTCAGATTTTAAATTAGCACCTTATGACCTTTTCTTACCATTTTTTATGAGTTGAAAACACACATGTTTGTGTTGATTCATGTGTTATGTCATTGTATCTAAAGGCATCCCCTAATGCATTTGGATATCATCAAGGAATATTTGTATAAAAGAGCATTCGTGATACATCCATAAAGAGCATTACTAGACCATCAACATTAGATCATCTTAAACATACTATATTATTACCTATTATCTTTGATATTTGTTCATCATTGTAAATAAGTTCCCTAGGGACTTTTTGTCATGGATTTACTTATTATTTATTAGCATTAGCTAAAATATTTCAAATTTCATATAGGATTTTAAATACTACTCTATCATGGGTAATCTCATAATAATAATGAATCCCACTTTTTGACCAAGATGGACATTGATGTCAACATTTTTAAATACCATTAAGAATTTGAAGATGATGCGAACTAGTGTTTTGTAGGCAATTTATGTGTAGATTCTAAATATATTTTTAATTTTTTAAAAATAAATTGTGAATCTTTCTACGTAACTTTTAATAACTAGTTTTGATAGTAAACAACATTTTAAAAAAGTAACATTTATGTCATCCATCATAACTTCTTTTCTAGAAAGGATAAAATTCTAATTTATAGATTTTTAACATCAATATCTAGTGCATGTATATTTTTTCATTATTTTTTGTTACATTTTTTTAATTAATTTTTGAAGTTAGGGTAATTATAATTTTTGACATAGGTGTATGTCATCAAGCATAACTTGTTGTGCATAATCGAAATTAAAAAAAATGATGAAATATGAACATCAATACTTAGTGCACATATAAGTTTTGGATTTTTCTCAATATTTTTCTATTTTTCCATCTATGTAGAATGAAGAACTTGATGTTCAATGAAAAACCTATGTTTAGTAAAAATTAAAAATTGAATACAAATCAAGTGAAATAATATTAAAAATATAGTTGTTGGAAAGCTCATTTTGAGGACTATGATCTTGCAAATTATCTTGTCAAGTTAATTACATTTGAAGGTCCAACATGAGGTTTGAAATTAATTTTTTTGAAGTAGACACTTGTTATTGAACAAATTTATCTCTATGAAAATAAAATGGCTACATACTCCATTCACCCATTAAATAAAGACAAAGCTATTAATAGTTTGGAGAGATCACCATTTTATTGGTGATCTTCCTATGAATTTTGGTGAGGTACAACTTCATCAAGTGGTTTCACTAACCTTATATGGTATTCTTTTAACCAAAAAGAAGGAAAGGTAAACTAACACTGATTCATAACTATGACACCAATACGATAAAAATTTGAACACATGCTACCAACACCCCAATGCAAAGATTGAGATCTTAGTAATAGTGATGTAGGGGCATCATAAATTTGGTGTGCACATTTTTGGTTTTCGTCTTGATTTGCTATTTTGGTTGGTCCCTTGTCCTTTGTGCTTGACAAGTGGT
Source organism: Sequoia sempervirens (assembly GCA_007258455.2). NCBI lineage: Eukaryota > Viridiplantae > Streptophyta > Pinopsida > Cupressales > Cupressaceae > Sequoia > Sequoia sempervirens. Next base: position 118,032 of record VDFB02129991.1, read on the forward strand.
GGCATTATGGTATGCTTTGCTTGTGTTTTGCTTTTGGTGGTTAATTGGTTGGTTGAAATGGATGTATTTCCACCTTGAGGAAAAAGATAGAAGTTTTATGCCAAGAAGCAGTTAGGAAAAAATAAGAAGGGAAAAAATCTTGGAAGAGGCGGATTCATTGGCACAACTTGTGGGTTTTTGACACTATCCAAGATCAAGGCATCACTCCATATTTTTTGGTGTGAGTGCAGATAAGGGAAGGAGGTGCAATTATGGATATGCCTGACAATGAAATTTATTTGTGAGAGGAGAGAAAAAGCATTAGCCTATTTTGAAGAGAGCAGTGTGGCAAAAAGAAAGGATGGTCGATGGTGTTTAAGGAAAAGAAGAATAAGTAGCATTATGGAGGCAAAAAAAGAACATTGTTTTGAACACCACAAGGTTCCATTACTTTTGCATGATCTTTCTTTACATAAGCAATACAAGTCTTGCTTTGGAATAGGAGCATTATGTCCACAATTTATATGTATGTTTTTTGGTATGAATGAAGGAGTTTACTGTTCTTGCTTAGAGTAATTTTCATTTTGTTTTCTATCATAAGTGGCTTTTGTAAGAAAAATTAACCTGTGCATAACATTGGGTTTATACCTGCACTAGAGAAGCTCATAGTTGGAGGTTTAATCTTTGTTGTGTATGTATTCTCCTTATTTTTACCATAGAATTGGATATCAATTGGTAGACAAGAAGTGACAAGCTTAGTTAAGGTATCAGTGTCCTTGTTTTTGCAATTTATTGTCATTTGTTTGGTATCTGAGTATATGAGTGTGTGTGAGACTGGTCATCAAATAGACAAAACAAATCTTTAGATAAGGCCTCACTCAATTCTAAATAACATGAAGAACCATTCAATTCTCAAATGATAGAAACTTATGATATCTAATCAAGTTCAAAGATTTAGATTTAAACATTCAAAATTACATTCAAAATTCAATGCTCATAGGCAATTTAAATAACTTCAAAATAAAATGAATCCCAAAATGATCCTCCTTTAGTCTCTCTTACATCACCATGTAACCAAATTCCCAAATTATACCTCTTTTCAAAGCTTCCAACATGTATACAAGATAGGTTCCCATTCTTGGGCCTTTTTAGTTAAATTGTAATCACTATCTTTTCAAATAGGAGTTTAACAAATCATTACCCAAAGCTTACATGGTTGCACCTTATGAGCATTTATGGCTATTTTTAGAAACACCATAATTACATTATGCTAATCAATTTGATTTTGATTGTTAGTGCATCATCACTTATTGTATGCAATCCTCGTGGCTTTTTGTATGTGTGGGAGACCTATAACCTTCAAGTTTTGCATTAAATTACATATCTCTAGTTAATCACATTCATTTGAGCTACTTTAATTAAGTGATTTCATCCCAACATCGGGCTCATTCAACTAGGAATGTAGCAAACCACATCACATCATCCACCAGCCTCATTAAATTGAAGGCAATTGGCAATGTACTTGCATTGCTAATTATTACCAAGGAGATATCTCATAATTCATTCTTGCAAATATAATAGCTACCATTTTCCTCTACAAATTGGAGAAACTACCTTCACTTTTTATAAAGGTATAAACACAAAGGATCAATATTAGAATACGATGTGCACAAGCCCATATTAGAAAGGTGATTTTCTTGTAATTGAGGGTGTGAAATTTATCTCAATGAAGTGCATAGTAGTAGACTAGCTCAAGGAGGTATTTCTCATTAGGAGCAATGTGGAGGAAGGGGTTATAAGAAAAATTATTGGAGAGAACTTCCTCTCTCAGGTGCAGGTCCACAATTTTGTGCTTCTAGAATGTTTTTTGTACATCACTCATACTTCCAACATGCTGGAATGGGGATTTAGAGCCGTAGAGCACTTGGTGAGGCTAACCCATCTTGCTAGAGTGGAAGCTTCTTTGGGGAATTTTAGTGAGTACCCAAGAGTAGGCTTGGTGGGAGATGCCATATGTAATGCTACTGCCCTTCAACAAATACATGCTAGACAAGCCGTTTCTCTCCTTTGTGTTGGTTTAGAAAGAAATGAAATGGGGGTGTTTTCCCATTTTGGTGAATCAAACATAAATTTGTTCTCCCTTGCATAGATAAAGAGACTGCAAGATGTGGCATAAGGTGTTCATTTTCTAATATTGATCCTTTGTGTTTAAGGAAAACGTACTGCAAAACCTCTTTTTTTGATGTCTAATAAAATATAGAAAAATATATACGTATATTTTGTGTTTAAATTGTTTCACGCAATGTGATGGAATTTGGTATTCTCTCCTTTATTTCTATGAATTCCAACAATTTTAGTTTCTATAATGTAATAAATCTTTGGTAAATTCTACTTATATTCAATGCTCATGTATGTTTTCCATTTTTGGTGATGTTATCCTTTGCTTAATAACACCTTGGATGAAAGATGATGACTTATGAGTGAAATCATATCCGGTATCAACATGGTTTTAATAACCCTATAGGGATACAACATGGTTGTGAAAACCTTCCCCTTTACTACTTTTTATAATCTTTCTTTGAGATGTAGACTAAAACACTTAGGTATTACCTAAAATGGGCCATTCACAAAATTCTCCATCGTCAAAGGTAAAATAGGTTTTTGAAACCCTGTTGGGAAGCGAAAAAGGTTTTGAAACCTTGTAAGAGTTCTAAAATCATGATAACTTTGTGTATCATACCACTTTTCTCTTTCCATTCGATGCTTGCTGGTTGTGACAACCCTTTTGGGCATTGACACTACTTTGACAACTTGACTAAGAGGTCAAACTTTAAATTTTACTATGAAATGTTAGGTCGAAGAGAGGTTGTGACAACCTCGTTGGGACTCAGTGAGGTTTAGGAACCACAAGAAAGAGCAACATCTTTAACTTAGGTAAAATTTTTAAAATTAAATGTGGTTTTAGGGTGATGACCAAAACCAAAGTAACAATGGCTCTACCTAGGGATGAGGACTACAAAGAACAAAGCAAGGAACCCAAAGACCTTGATAGTAGAAGAGTAGTGTTTTATCCATTGGGCACAAAGTCAAAAATAACATTGAAAGAGAGGATCAAAGAAAAGCCAAAAATAGGACAAGTGAGAAAAGAAACCTATGCTAACAACACACCAAAATTGCAAAATATATAAAAGGTAGGGGAAACCTTACCTCATGTGATCCCAAAATGATTATGTAAAGCCACTGACAAGATGGGAGCAATAGCTGCCCATGTGAAATAATGGTTGATGATCAAAAACCACATGCATATCCAACTACTAACTTGCAACTATTGCAATCAAAGAGTTAAGAACAACACTTTGTAAAAATAAATAAATAATAAGTGATGCTCAAAATGCCATCTTGTATCATAATCCTTTTCTATCACTTGATTCACACCATCATCTTCTTGCATATGGTCATCAAAGATGACATGTTCAACATTAAATACAACACCATTATGCCTATGCTCTCTTTTTGTGTAAGAAGAAATCAATCCTTAGATTGTAACCCTTCATAGAAATCCTGAAATAAAATATCTTTTGAGTGACACATGTGAAAGTGCTTTCCTCTAATTTCAGACTACAACCTTCAATGTACACCTCAAAAACTTCATCTGACTTGAACTTTGGTTCCCCCATCTTGAATTCTTATCTATATTCCTTTGGCCCACATAAAGGCTCAGACAATTGGCTTGAATAACTTGGATCCTATATGATGTTTTCTTCAAAATGAAAATATTCAAGAATGGGACAAATCGTTACCTCCTCATCTACTGCCTTATCCTCATAAACTTCATCAAAAAATCAAATCTTTCATATTCATATGAAATTCATATTGAAGAAGGGTGTTTGATGATTTAACTTCTTCATTTTGGAGTTGGCTTCTAGTTTCACTCTTTGTTGCACAACATACCATATGTTCATCAATAATTTCAAATGTGAAGACCTCCATTTTTGGTAGAAAGGAAAAATTATGAGAGGGCTCATTTATGGTTGTCTCATTCATAAAAAAATATTCAACATTCATTGAATTTATGATCCCATCAGTCGAGCTCCTTTCTTCAAATATTTTTGATGAATAAATGTCAATATCCTCTCCACAAAGAAAATCATCTTTTTGAAGCCCCTAGACACCAATTCTTAATGAAAGTTATATTTTGCTCTTCAAGCTCAAGCTACATATTAGTTTGAGGAAAGGAATTTTTCAAATCATAAATATCTTCCTTCTTGGAAAGTTTATCCCTTACATTTATGTCAATCAAAATATCTACTGAGCCTGCATCAATATCCTCAAATGTGAAAGGTTCAAATTTTGGGGCCTACAAAGATGTCAAATTTTTTATTATTGTCTTTAATTTATCTAAAGGGGAGGCTCATGAGATGTGAAATTTCATAAGATAAAATTTATGAAATTACACCTTTGCTCTATAATTGAGCCCATAAAAGCCATTTAGCTCTTGTAGCTTGTTAGCCTAATTGAGGAATACATACCACCATAGTGTAGAGTTAACCAAAGCTTCAAATACAAGGAGAGGACAAGAAGGTCTATATTTATTGAATTAACAAGTGAACTAGCTTGGCTGGCAATAAAAAAACTCTACTCCATCATACTCTAGAGGTGGAATTTTCCTTGATCTCGAGCCTGTTGAACTGTAAAGGATTAATTAATTCACATAGGGGAAAAACACTTGCACTTTTAGATTTTAAAGTTGCCTCTATCTTGATTTTTTGTTTTTCCAAGTGTAATACTTAGAGTGGTTGTGGTGGATCTAGGGATCCCTTGATTTTATAATCATTCAAAAATATTAGGGAATCATGTAGAAAGTCACGAGGAAGACAGTTGCAAATTTAGATTTAGTACTAGTAAAATATTGAATACTTTAGGCAAATAAACTTTTAAGATACATGCCACTACTCTTTCCCTTAGTATACTATTGTGAACACTACTTTAACATAAACCAAATAGACTCTTGCACCTAATTGGAAATTCACCACCCTAATTGTATGCAAATTGTGGAGATCTCTGACATCACTAATTCTTTTAGTTCCACCCCCCATTTGTGAATTGTATATAATACCACTATAGATTACTAATGCTCTAGAGAAGAGTTGCATGTTGTTGCTGATTACTTTTGAATGCAAGGCCCATTTTCCCCTCTATTTTCCAAAACATCTCACCTCCTTGTCAATTTCATGATAAGTATGATTAATTGTGAAATTATTAAATGTGTTTAATTACTCCAACACTTCATCAAGTAGTGATTGTGACTTCCAATTTTTCATTTTCCCCGATTGCACAACATTAACCACTAATATAGAGTCACCTTCTATGTCTAAATTTTCCACTTTTAGCTCATGGTGCAACTTGAGACCATGGGTCAATGCCTAAAACTTAACACCATTATTTGTTCCATTTGGAAATGGCATTGAGTTACTTCCTAACTCTCTACCCTCCCAATCCCTTACTATGCAGCTAGACCCCAATGGGTCAGAATCACCCCTAGCAACTCCATCAAAATTTAGTTTTTTCCACCCATAGATTGGGAGATTCCAAACAACCTTGCTTCTCTACATGAGCAGATTATGGCCCCCATCTCCCCAAATGGAGAAATCCTTATACTAAACCAATTTTTCCTCATTTTGGCATCCCATTCTATGAAGTTAGGGTGCTTAGAGTTCTATTCATTGAACCTACTATTCACAACTTCAATGATTGATGCCTCAAGTTTGTTTAGAAGGGAGTTTAGATTCATTTCCTTGGCTTGAGACACCCTTCTATTTATTTCTTTTTCACACTTCTCAAATTAGAAAGAAAGGACTTATCACCCACGAATTCAAAAATATGGTTGCTTTGTTGATTAGGGGCCACCCTTGCAATAAAATAAGAATGTGATTTGGAAGAGAATTCTTCCATCCAAGCTTTGCACATAACCATTTCCAACATTCCTAGGTAAATGGATAGCCAAGGAGCAGATGATTCACTATATCTTCTTCCCATTTGGATAATACACATCTCGAAGGTCCTTGATAACCTAGCTTTGAAAATTTATCTTCTGTTAGGATTTTACTTTGTAATGCATCCCATGAAAATGTTTCAACCTTCAATAGATATTTCTTACTCCAACATAGCTTCACTTGTATATGAGTTAGTTCCTCTTCATCTTTGACCAAAATTCTATAGCCAACCTTAGCATTATATTGCCTTTTTTTTGGAACCATTCCATACCAGAACATCTTTACCTTCACGGATGTTAATGACTCTATTTTTTAGAACTACCTCAAATTCTAAAGTCATTTTGGATGGGAGACCTAAAACTCTCACATCCTTCCACTGCCAAGTGCTAGTTTCATTATTATTTGTTGATTGCAGATAATCCCTTACATGAACACTTCAAATTTGGGATGTTGTTATTCACACTTGCTCTAGTTCCTCTCTCTTGTCTAAGCTTGAACAACCACCCCATGATTCCTCCCAAAAAGGGTAGATTTCCCATCTATGATATCTCATGTTGACTATAGTAATCTATGTTTACATACCTCAACAAATACTCATAAAACTCCAAATTATTGAGCCATAGGGAAGTGACCTAGAAACTTGAGAATGGTCAATTCATTTGCATCAAGATATTTCTTTTGTATTATCTTAAGCCATTTCATATTTTTGCATGTGTGCATTCTCCATATTAAATTTTCCCCTAGTGCTTTGTTTTGTTTTAAAAGGTTCTTCAAAATAACACCCCCAGCCTCCTTGGATTTGTAAATTTTTTCCAAGAGATGAGAGGAAAATTATTCTATTCAGATTTACCTTGCCAAAAGAACCTCATCATGCATTGGTTAAACTTTTGACTCGACCCTACTGGAAGAGAGACAAGAAATTAAATAGATTGGAATCGTTGAAACTACTGCTTTCAGCATTGTTATCCTTCTTACCCATGATAGCCATCTCCATTTGTAGGATGCACTTGAGCCTATCCCCCAATTTTATCCCCAATGGATACCACAACTCACTTGAGTGCTACCTCGATGGAAGAGGTAAGCCAAGGTATTTACAAGGAATATTACCTTATTCTAAAATTAGTATTCTCAATATTTGTTTTTCCAATCTTGGGTTTGAAGAAAAGAAAAATACTTCAAATTTTTACTTACATACCTCTTTCCTAGAAGTAGATGTGTAGAGGTATAGGATTTCCTTGAATTGGATCACTTCCTAGCTTAGAGCACCATCAAAGAGCATGGTGTCCTTAGTGAATTTTTGATGTGAAATTGGAGGCATATTGCTTGTGATTTGGATCCCCTCTAGTTTTCCTTATTTGAACGCTCTACTTATTGATCTTCCCAAGGCTTCTTCCACGATTATGAAAAGAAAATTTGATATTGGGTCTCCCTACCTAAGCCCACATAAAACATTAAAAAATCTTTTTGAAGATCCATTAATGAGCACTGAATACCTCAAGTTCCCTGCACAATTGAAAATACATTCTAGTCACTAGTCAAAACCAAAAGCCTCCAAAACTTTGAAAAGGAAGTGCCAATCTATTTGATCATAAGCCTTCTTAATGTCCAATTTTAGCATCATGGGTCCTACCTTTTTATCTTCTAAATCAAATCTATTGCTTCCTGAGTAAGATGGATTTTAAAATGTATAGATCTTCCTAGGACAAACTTGATTTTATCATCTAAGACGATGATCGGTAAGATGGATTTTAATTTGTTAGTTGTTGCTTTGGACATAATTTTATATACTATGTTGCATAATACAATGGGGCAATATTCATCCATTGATGTTGGTTTCTTTTTCTGGGAACTAATGCTATAAACATATTATTTGTTTCTTTCAAAACCTTTCTTGATTGCCTTGAGTCCTCAATTGCTTCTATTATCTCACTTGGACCACTATGTCCCAACTCTTTTGAAAAAAACTAACAGAGAACCCATCCAGACCAATTGTTTTTAGAAGATTTTTGAAGAAGCTAACAGTTTCCTACAATCTCTTCTGGCTTCTAAAAATTTACCCCATTGGCAATTTTGATCATTATGATCTTGTTCATATCCCTCCTAAAGTTTGTGATGTTATGGAAGTATTTTGATTTTCTATCCCCTTCCTTGATTGAGGTTTCTTTTGATTTTTGTCTCCAATGGGTCTCCTCTTTAGCAAAATCATCCTCAAGGGTCTTCAACAACTCTTTGTCGTTGTAAGTTTTTATTTTCCTAGAGGGTTAGTTTATTTTCCCCATTTTTAGAAAATGAGATATCATCGGAAAGGTATAGATGAACAATTTTCATCCATGGATGTATTGAAAATAAATTTTTACATTTTCTACCAGATATTGCAAGTTGAAGTTGTTGCATTTTTTCTTCAATAGGCCATAACTTTCACCCCAAAGATCCATTTTTCAGAAAAAAATAGGCGTTGGAAAGGTATTGAAGAGAACTACATAGCTATATGGATAATTTTTCCCTATTTTATGTTAGGTTAATTTTATATCAAGATTTGTAATTTTGATCATTGTGGGCCTAATGAGCATTGTATCTTGAAAAAGGATTTGTAAATGCACTAACCATAAAGTACCAAAATTATAATATCTTGGGGGGTTAATTTGTGAGACTAGTGGAAAGGGGGTGTCTCTTAATGTCTCTTTTTGAATTCACTTAAAATGGTTCTTTTTGTATTGATCAATATTGGGGGGATTATACAAACAATTTGTAATCATGAACAAAGATAAAGTTCCATTCATGGGGGGTTAAGCATGTCTCTTAAAAATTATTTTCACCCTTCTATTGCCATTTTAACTTCAAAGAACTATTTACAACCTAGTAGAAATAGCTTAGTACCACACTCAAATGGAGTTTATCAACATTAATTATTCATACATATATTTTTAAAGGGTAGTTTCATAGAATAAAAGATAGAAAAAAATAATCCATTATTTTAGTTTCAATTTCCCTTATAGATTCTTTTACAATAATAAAATTTTAATATATTTTCCTAATCATTAAAATCTACCTTTATGTTGTATGTACTACAAACTACGATGGTATTACAATATTAAATAAAAGGTTGGTTAGGTAATGTGTCTAGAGGATCACTAGATAGATCAAGATTATCTTCACAAAGTAAGAACAAACAAAAAATACATAGGGGAAGCCTCTATCATGATGATAAATGGGTAAATTCTCATATAATCTTAAGTATTTGACTAATGCTTCATTGCTTGTAAAAATATCAAATAGAGGATATCCATCTATAGAACAATCAAGTACTAAATCAAGATAAAGTAAGGGATAAACAAATATAATCACTAATAGCACATGGACAACAATTTCCCTTAGTTATTATTTTTAATAACCTATATAAGTTTATGCATGCCTTGTTGCTTCAAACCTAGGCCTTTTCCCTTAGTATATCAAATGAAACTTATACTCTTGAGTATTTGACTAATTCTTCATTATTTGTAAACATATAAAATGAAAAATATCCATCTATAGAGCAATAAAGTACTAAATCAAGATAATCTAAGGGATAAATACATATCATCACTAATAGCACATGAATAACTATTTCCTTTAGTATATTATTTTTAATTATTTTTAGAGTTTTATGCATGCCTTGTTGGTTCAAACCTATACCTTTTCCATTATAACCATTTCAAAACATGTTTTAATATTTTCCATAATGAGTAGCCTACTTAGATGGGGGTAATTGTATGACAAAATACTAACTAATTTTAGACCCATGAGATCTTGGCACAGGTGCACCCTATCAAGATCATGCCTCTAGGAGGCAACTTCAAGTTTTGATCTAAAGATGTTAATACCATATTGTCATAAGGCCTAAATGGCCATATTAAACTTGTTTTGGATCTTAGATCTAGGCATTTTGGGGTTTATTGAGCATTAAGTGTAAAAGTTGCAAAATTTGACAAAATGTTGTCAAGATGATTTTGTAAAAATGTAAAATATGTAAAATTATGGAATAACAAGGCTCAAGTAGTTGAAAAGTCAGGTATAGGCATTGGATTGGCTTTAAAAAGGCATGTTTTAGCCTCATACATCTCGAGGAAGGTTGGGAGTTGTTGAATAAAGAAGAATTTCAATGAAAAAATACTGTTATTATGTCTTTTTCCTGCATTTTCATTGTTTTCAAGCCACTGTACAACCATAATTGAGCAAGAAACCTCTCCTCATCCATTGTATGTGTTAGCCATTTGAATCTACTTGAACTCTCATTTTGTTTCATTTAAATCCATAAAGATTTGTAAAAGTTATGAGAAGATTTCTCTAGGTGAGTGAAACCCTCTTCTAGGGTAAATAGTGAGGTATCTAAATTGAGTTTCTTTCATTTTAACCAATGGAATCACCTGAAAATTGGTGAGTAGTTAGTTTGATGTGTGATTTAAAGGTTTCCAAGGTTTCATATTTATTGGTTAAAGTTTTGGGCCAAAAGAATGATGCCCTAGGACTGTAAAAGGTGGAAAAATTTAGTAATTTTGTGTACAATGATGATTTATTAAGTTTTTTTTGTAGAATGTGAGTCCATATTGTGTAATTTTGGTTTGAAGGGGTGCTTGGGTATAGGTGAATCCACTACAAGAAAGGAATTTTTTAATTTATGAGTTTTTGAAGTCCTTTTATTGACTGTTTTGTCAAGCAGAGTTGTTACAGTCCTATTTTGGAGACAAAAAGGAGGGTTTAAAATGTATGTTTATTGATATATCATGAATTAAGAATGGGAAATGATCTAATTTGTTTGTATAGACATTATTAAACTTGCTTGGGGTATTTTTTTAAAGAGATTTGGGCTTGGGAAGTTGGAGTTGCTTGGTTATGGGGTCTTAAAAGGCCTAATTTATGATTTTGAATAGTCTATTTTGGTAGGTTTCAAATTTGAGATGACTAAGTTGGTTATAGGGTTGAGTCTTCCATTTGAAGGTGCTTAAAGTGGTTTGACAATTAGAAAAAAGAGTTTGTTCTTTGTTCTCAGTTGGATGCCTTGAATCAAGAGTCTTATGAAGGAAATTTCCTTGTAAAGCTGGGTTGCAAAGAAAGTTGTTTGCCTCAAGGGAAGTTTTCTATTTGGTGATTTGATTTGTTGTCAAGAACAAAGTGAGTAGGGTTGGTTGTGCTCCTGCATTGCATCAAGTGGTATAAGAGCTAGAAGGCTCTAGGAAAAGAGATTTAGTGTTTGTGGTTGTGTATGTTGTGTTGGGTAGGTTGAGGAAGGAACCTGATTTCCTAGGCGAGGCAAAGAGAGATGGAGGGAAGGAGAGACTTGCTTGTGAAGATGGATTTTTTGGAGAGGCATTTGCAGGCAGCAAAGTTGTAGAAGAAAGAAGCAAAAGAGAGGAAAGAGAAGTTAGACAAAGAGATAGCAACATTAAAGCAAGAGATGGGAAGAATGGATGCAGAGTTAAATGATTTTTATGCAGAATGATGAAGATGCAACAGTTGTATAGACAAGCATTCAGTTGGCACTTGAGCATGAAAAAGAAAGTGGTGTGGCCCATCAAAAGGGTAGCAAAAAGAAGAAGAAGAAAAATGAAGGTGATAAAAGAAGAAGCGTTTGAAGATGATGAAGAAGAATTCAAAGATGAAGAAGACAAAGGTATTATAGCCCTTCCCAAGAATGAAGGTGAGGATAAAGCAAAGATAAAAGACTTGATTTCAAAGGAAGGAGATATTGAGTTGGTGTCAAGATTAGATGAAGAAATGATCAAGGATGAATTGATTTTGGAGATTTGCAAAGAGTTGAAGACAGATGGAGGTATTGTGGTAGATATAATATATCATTTCTTTTTTATACTGATTCTTTGGATAGGGAAGATCAAGATGCAGCAAATTGAAGAGGGACAAAAGGAGATTGGAACATTTAAGGGCATGAATGAGCAGATTCACAGAGATAGGACGAGATGGAAGCACATTGGAATTGAACAACTCAAACCAAAGGTAAAGATGAAAGTTGCAAGGCAAAAAGACTACAAGGAGGAGAATATAATGACACAATCCAAGAGGACTTGGAATTCTTTTGGCTGGAGAGAATGGTGCACGTGCACCCTATCAAGATCATGCCTGTAGGAGGCAACTTCAAGTTTTGATCTAAAAATGTTAATCTCATATTTTAATAAGGCCTAAATGGCCATATTAAACTTTTTTTGGGTCTTAGATAGGTATTTTGGGGTTTATTGAGCATTAAGTGTAAAAGTTGCAAAATTTGACAAAATGTTGTCAAGACAATTTTGTAAAATGCAAAATATGTTAAATCATGGAATGCCAAGGGTCAAGCAATTTAAAAGTCAGGTATAGGTGTTGGATTGGCTATAAAAATGCATGTTGTAGCCTCATACATCTCAAGGAAGGTTGGGAGTTGTTGAATAAAGAAGAATTTCAATGAAAAAATACTGTTATTTTGTCTTTTTCTTGCATTTTCATTATTTTCAGGCCATTGTACTACCATAATTTAGAAAGAAACATCTCCTCCTCCATTGTATGTGTTAGCCCTATGAATCTACTTTAATTTTAATTTTGTTTCATTTAAATACATAAATATTTGTAAAAGTTATGAGAAGACTTCTCCAGGTGAGTGAAACCCTCTTCTAGGGTAAACAGTGAGGTATCTAAATTGAGTTTCTTTCATTTTAACCAATGGAATCACCTGAAAATTAGTGAGTAGGTAGTTTGATGTGTTATTTAAAGGTTTCCAAGGTTAAAAATTTATTGGTTAAATTTTTGGGCTGAAAAAATGATGCCCTAGGACTGTAAAAGGAGGACTGTAAAAGGTGGAAAAATCTGGTAATTCTGTGTACAGTGATGATTTATTAAGTTTTGTTTGTAGAACATGAGTCCATATTGTGTAATTTGGGTTTGAAGGGGTAATTTGGTATAGGTGAATCCACTAAAAGAAAGGAATTGGTGAATTTATGAGTTTTTGGAGTCCTTTTAATGACTATTCTGTAAAAAAGAGTTGTTACAGTCTTATTTTGGTGATAAAAAGGAGGGTTTAGAATGTATGTTTGTTGATGTATCATGAAGTAAGAATGGGAAATGATCTAAGGTGTTTTTAAAAACATGATTACACTTTCTTGGGGTATTTTTAAAGAGATTTGGGCTTGGGAAGTTGGAGTTGCTTGGTTATGGGGTCTTAAAAGGCCTAATTTATGATTTTGAACAGTCTATTTTGGTAGGTTTCAAATTTGAGATGACCAAGTTAGTTATAGGGTTTGAGTCTTCCATTTTGAAGGTGCTTAAAGAGGTTTGAGAATTAGACAAAAGAGTTTTTTATTTGTTCTTAGTTGGATGCCTTGAATCAAGAGTCTTGTGAAGGAAATTGCCTTGTAAAGTTGGGTTGCAAAGAAAGTTGTTTGCCTCAAGGGAAGTTTTCTATTTGGTGATTTGATTTGTTATTAAGAAAAAAGTGAGTAGGGTTGGTTGTGCTCCTACATTGCATCAGATTTATCACCTCTATTTGGACCATAATCTATACAAAAACCTAGAGGTGACATAGTGTCTAAGTCATGATCAGTAGGCAAAAGGGAAGATTGGTTGTCAGCTTACTTTGATGTCTCAAAATCTAAAGATCACTAGTAATATTTATAATAGACATGATATATAGGATGAGAAGGGATAGAAGACACTATAGACATGCTGAGTTGTATTGGCTCGAGTCAATATGGTATATTTTTGATTATTTAACAAAATTAAAATAAGCAACCATAATTTTTTACCAAACATTGCCTATTCTGAGGCAAAGTGGATGGTACAAAATATAAATTAAATTAATAAATTAAAAAATAAAAAATTCAAATGAGTATTATAGGTAATACATGGGGCCCTTATTCAATGTTTCATATTTTGTAAACATGTCTATGAGGGAAGTTTCAACCATAAGATGTATTGGTTTCAAACACTCATCTCAAATTTCTTATTGATCTATGGAGATTAGTTTTATATCTTAGTTTCAAAAGTAAAAGCAATTAATATTGAAGATGGAAACAATTATTTCAAATGTTATTCTTAAGATTTTTGAATATAAAGTTATAAGAATCATAATTTATCCATGGAGATGGGGGCTTGTCATGAATGATGTTAGAATTGGCTATGGACACCCAAGATCTATGGACCAAATGGAAAGCACAAGAAAAGAGAGAATATGACAAGAATAAACTGTATTCAATGTCATTGATATGATATGATGATTCAATTGATTACAATGAGAGAGACCCCTTGGTTATATAGCCAAGGTGAGAACATAGAAGGGCATAAGATTATGACAAGTGTCATAATCTTATGACATGAGACAACTATGAAGAGTTATCACTCCACTTAGGGTGGAGAGAAATCACATGATGTGTCCACAAAGGTGGAAATGATGAGGTAATGACATGTCAAGTCCACCAAAAGTGGAAAATCTCCAACAACCTCCTATGTGGTCCCCTAAGTAAACTTAAAGGTGTAATTATGACCGGGACAAGGTACAAGATATTTAATTACACCAACAAATGATTTTTGTGGTTTAAATTAAAGAGGAATTTTGAATCACATAAAATTTAAATGAATATTGTGAGGAATATGTAGGGCCTTTGTCCAACATTTCCCATTTTGCATACATGTCTACAAGAGGAGATGGAAAATTTAAATAATGATAATAATTGAGTACCCGCATCATATTTATGACAAGGATATGGTAGAAGTAACATAGAATAATATAGATTCTTGTGCCTATGAGAGAATCTAAGCAAGACAAACTAGGGGAGAGGACCTAGTAGTTGTGCACCCTAACTTCATGCTTCTCAAAATCTTACATGGAAATTTCAAATCACTCCCAATTTTTACAGTAGCTTACTTGGCAAGTCCCCTGGTTATAACTTTCGTTTCAGAGCCACATCATCAAATATGATGGCACATTAACATGCTTTTTGTCAAGGTGTCCAAAAAGGCCCAAAATAAAGTGAGACCAATACTTGTGCATTCACAACATGGGTAGTTGAGCGCTGATGTGGCATCACATGATTGGTTGCTTTTTAGATCAAAGGAATACATTTTGTTTGATTATACGTAGTCAAGTCACAACTATTGGAAATTATATAAACAACTACCATCACAACTATTGTGAATGTAAACAACTACTAGCACAACTATTGAAACATGCTCAACTATTGGGTCCTCTCCCCTAGGGGAAGGTTGAAATCCTAGTAGAAATGAAAGTAAAAAATGGTTTGAAGCATACCCAAAAGTATAAGAGTTGGAACACCTCTTAGTAGTTGATACATAAGGCTTGGAAATGTTCACTAATGGCAATAGTTCGTAGGGCCTCAACATGCAACAATGAGATTAGTGAGAGGTGGGAGGGTGACAGTTGAATAGAGAAATTAAGAACATCGGAATGGGGGCAGGATGTAATGTAAAATATCTTAATATTTTATGATTCACAAAATTAGGGAGACATGTTAACTTTTTGTGATCACAATTAAGGAGACAAGTTAAAGCTTTATTGGTTATGGTTAGTGAATTTGTAATAAATGCAATATTTGGAGTTAATGATTGTCAAATGAAAAGGTTAGTGTGTGCATTATGGTTGCTAAACTAACAAAACTAATGATGTTGAATGTAGGGCCCACATGACACATTGGCATATGAAAGGTTAAAGTGTGTTAGATAAGGTTATTCATCCTTTTGAAATATAGATATGCTAAGTGTTAAGCTAATTGATTGACTAATTCATGTTGACAGTTGTTGAAAACTCTAAAATGTTGACATGTGCTTGAGGAAAATTTCATAGTGTTAATCTCCTAAGGTGTAATCTTTATTATGATCTATAGTAAAAAAAAAACTAATGTTTACCTTGGCTAGTATGAAGGTTGTAATAGAATCTCAATTCGTTTAGCAAATAGATTTTCAAACAAATTATAGTAATAAATTTATAGTTAATATATTCAAATAAATAAATATCAATATTAACTACTTAAAAAAATATTTCTAGTTGAAGTACCCAACAAACAACCATTTAAGACTTATCAATTACAATAGTTACTCTAGGGATTAATAAGTCAACATTATTAAAATCATAAAATTTCCATAGTTCATATTGCTTTTTAGTCAATATATTTTTGGAGTTGTCAATGGGCTCTTGATTTATTGGTGAATTTGAATGGTTTTTAATGACCCCACCAGGGATCAAAGTCTTGTTGAGTGCAAGGCTCCGTCATTGTAAGGGATGAGGCTAGGATCGTGCCCTAGGTGAATTTACGGGGACGGATACCACTCAATCCTTGACTCTTAATCAAAGAGGTTTCAGTCCAAAGACTTGAGCTTCCATATCAGATACCTAAAAGTTGTTTGTGGATGATGATGGATCGTAGAACTTATCCTAAACTTCGATAATAAAAATCTACATAATCTATGCTTTCACCATCGACCAACTGCACTCTTGAGGAACTTGTGTACAGGACACATGCCCACCTAATCTCCACATGAGTTCACAGCTTAGTTTTGCTAGTCAACGCGTGAACACTACAAATATATGATTCATTTTTCCTTCT
The DNA here is from genome assembly GCA_007258455.2 of Sequoia sempervirens. Lineage (NCBI taxonomy): Eukaryota > Viridiplantae > Streptophyta > Pinopsida > Cupressales > Cupressaceae > Sequoia > Sequoia sempervirens. The sequence goes on from VDFB02129991.1 coordinate 134,581, forward strand.
GATTCCATATTTGTATGGGTAACCGGAAAGCTTTTAATTTTCGAATAGCCAGAGACCTCTAGATGCGTGGAAAGGGAATGAAAATTTTGCAAGAAAAACCAAGGTAAATCTGCACCCTTTAGTACGCTTGGATTACTTCAATTTTGGCTTGCATGGGCAGAATTATTTCAACCTGTAGGCCCTCTGCCTTGAGCTCTTCTTTTGCATTTTAATATACGTTGGTCGTTATGTTTTATGTTCGAACAGAAAATCGAAGTCGAGCTGGAGCTTGACAATGGCAGGCGTAGGGGTGATCATTTTACTCCTCCCTCCCTCCATTACTGCACAAGCCCATACAAGTTTTACCTTCAAACAATTCGATGTCTCCACCCTCGAATTGTTTGGGAGTGCTTCAGTGCAGTCCAAAGCCATCTCCCTTAATAATCGATCCCAATTCACTATCGGCCGTGCTTTTTATCGACATCCTGTGCGCATGAAAGATGGTGGGTCTCTGAATTCAACTTTGTCTTTCAGCACAAGTTTTGTGTTCAAAGTTATAAACCCCAATTCATGCAGCGGGCATGGACTGGCGTTTCTAATGACGCCTCACAAATCTCCAGAGGGATTTCTATCAGCCCAGTACCTTGGATTGATCAGCAATCTTTCAAGCATGGGAAAGGCCTCTAATCATCTCTTTGCGGTCGAGTTCGACACCGTACGGAACATTGAATTTGGGGACATTAACGGCAATCACGTTGGTGTTGATCTGAACGGGCTCGCTTCTGTAAAATCTGAGACTGCAGGCTACTGGATTAACAAAAGCAAGTTCCAATATTTGGATCTCGACGACGGACTAAATATTCAAGCTTGGATTGATTATGACCACCTTCTCAACGAGCTCAAAGTAACCATTGCAGACGCTTGTTCAAATCGCCCAGAGAAACCGCTGATATATCTGAAAAATATGTCTCTGTCCAACATCTTTGAAGAAGAAATGTACGTTGGTTTCTCAGCAGCTACAGGAAACCTTGTTGAAGAGAATTACATAGTAGCCTGGAGCTTTGCTACAAACGGAGGCGCCTCGTTCATGAATTTGGAGCTATGTGCACAGAGAAAATCGAAGAGCTCAAATTTCAGATTGATAGCTGGCATTACCACAGCTTGCGCCGTCCTCCTGGTGGTGGTGGCAGCATCACTTGTGCGGTGGAATAGAAACCAGTACAGAGATATAATTGAAGAGTGGGAGATGGAGTACTGGCCACACAGATTTAACTACAAAGACCTACATATTGCAACAAACGGTTTCAGAGAGGAAGAACTTTTGGGCTCCGGAGGCTTCGGTAAGGTCTACAAAGGAGTCCTTCCCACAAACGGTCTCGAAGTAGCGGTGAAATGCATCCTTAGAGAAACCGAGGAAGGGATGAAGGAATTCATAGCAGAGATCTCCAGTCTCGGTCGCCTTCAACATCGAAACCTTGTGCAGATCAGAGGCTTCTGCAGGCGAGTAAAGCAGCTATTCATAGTTTATGACTACATGCCAAATGGGAGCCTAGACAAGATGATATTTGAAAATTCAAAGACAGTGCTCGAATGGGGTCACAGGTACAAAATTCTGAGAGATGTCGCTGCGGGTTTGCTGTATCTTCACGAAGAGTGGGAGCAATGTGTAGTGCACAGAGACATCAAGTCCAGCAACGTTTTGCTGGACTCAGAGCTCAACGGAAAGCTTGGAGATTTCGGGCTTGCACGTCTGTACGAGCATAACGAAAACTCGCAGACTACTCGTGTGGTGGGAACGCTGGGGTACATTGCGCCGGAGCTCATACACACAGGAAAAGCCAGCCCAGCCACAGATGTGTACAGCTTTGGTATTTTTCTGTTGGAGATTGCATGCGGAAGGAGACCTGTTGATCCCTCTCTCCACCCTGAGCGAATAGTTATGGTGGACTGGGTGAGAAAGCTGTATGCCACAGGCACTGTCATGGATGCAGCCGACCCGAATCTTGGTGGGCAATATGTTGAAGCTGAGATGGAGAGAGTGCTCAAACTGGGGCTGCTCTGTTCTAAACCACAGCCAGAAGGCAGGGTTGGCATGGGTCAAGCTCTCCAAATACTTGAAGAGGAAGCTCTGATACCAGGTTTTGACTCTCCGTTTTATTTGGAGATGAGTTCACCCAACGCTACTTTAAAGTCTCCTCCTCTATATTGCAGTAGCAGCACAGCTGCTTCCACTTCCAAGTCTCTTGACGGAAGATAGACCCTGCACAATCAGGGTAAAACATCAACCTTGTAAAACTTCTTCTTTGAAGGTGCTTCTGTGTATAAGATGGCTCTTGGTGTGCTGTGCTGTTGCTGCTGTACAGTGTCTGTATACTCTTCATGTTAGAGAGTGCTTGTAGTGTCTGTATACTCTTCATGTTAGAGAGTGCTTGTAGTGTCTGTATACTCTTCATGTTAGAAATCCACCTTCTGGGTGAAAGCATTTGTACTGTTTTTGGATGCAATCGGTAACTATAGCTTTTAATTAGCAGCATTTACTTGCTCAATTAGAAATAGTTGGTTTTACAACTAATATCATAATTTTTACTGTAATCCCAAGCTAACCCGTATACCTGGTTATTTAGAACCCAATCAAAATAAATTTTATGTCCAATTTTTTTGCAAATATAATTTATCTATGGCTCATGTTCCCTTATTTCATTGACTTCCAAGTGTGCTACCAAGTGTATCTGGCAAGCGATGTAAAGTGTTTACTTTTCATTAGATTTGGAGGATATCCATGGTAGTGAGTGTAAAATTTTGAGATATTTGTAGAATATATATATTTTTTATGAATAAGTGTCAATATTTCTATTAATTAGAGAATAAAAATACACATTCACAAAAAAAAGTGGGTGGATATGAAATAACATCTCAAGAATCTATGTAGGGAAAAGTCTAGATCAAAACAACAATTCATAAACTGAAAGGTTGCTAAACAACAAGAGCTATGGTAGGAGGTGGAGAGAGCAGGTCCCTATCACCCGGCCTATCCCATACATTAGCTGACAGGGGAGTCCCACTCCTCATCTTTATTTTTATCTTCTTTGCAGGTCTGAGAAATAGTCAATGCTAGCTGACAAACTTTATTGGAATCAAACCATTTGGAATTATCAGTAGATGACCACCCAAAAGCACGACCAAAAGGCCACCCAAAAGCACCCCCAAAAGGCCACCCAAGAGTAGAGCCCTAAGAGGGAGGTGAGGTCGAGTACCACTTAATAGATCGCAACACACTCCTGTGATCCCTATAACTCTGGTGAGTTGAGGGAGAACCTAGGGCCAGACATCTTGATTATCATGAGTCCATATACTCCTACCTCTCCAATGCCCATGAGAAGGCGGGTAACCTCGGGAAGAGGAAGACGACAAAGGAACTCTAGCTATAGAACAACGAGCATTGCCTCAATGATCAAGTAATTCCTAAAAGTGAGCTACCTCTAGGATAACCTTGTTGGATTGCACATGGATATGCAACAACACATTAGAATAGATAATATATTTTAATAATATTTAGTTATGTTAAATTTTACTTATTATGTAACAAAATCTATCTTTATTGATATAGTAGTTATAATATAGTAGGTCTAAATTAGATCTATTTATACAAAATATTGGAATATTGAAATTATATTTTATTGTAATGATAAAAATCATATATTTATACTTTTATGTTTTGTTTCTATTTTAATTAGATTATTTTTATGCAATAACAAGTTTATAATTGACATATATTTGTGTTGTGTTAAACATAGTTCATGATCTTATCTTAGTATATCTTCATCATTATCCATTTATAATACCTTACTTTGATTTTGAGATTTTTTATTGACCATCTTAGTTTAGTTTTGCAAGTGCAAATTTGTGAAGTAGACAACCAAGATCAACTATCTTCAACACCAAATAGCCTTCCAAACACAAGAGAGAAACACAAATAAAAGATGTTATTTTACCAATCAAGAATACAAGCATGGATACAATATTCACAAGATGTCCAAGATGCATAATGTGCAAGGTGAAACCTAGGAAGGGAAAGGATCAAGAAAAATGTCATAATCATATACAATGAAACACAAAAATATAAGTATCCTAATTGTACTCTAGAAGCTACCTAAGAAAACTTAAGAACTAGGTGTGAATAGGTCCTAAAAGAAAACCAATTAGGAAATAAACCTGTTCACACCAACACACCCCCTTAAGTGCAACTTAGGGAGTGTAATAATGGAAATTGTACACCCTTGGAAATGGTACAATTTCTCTCAATTTGAGAATAATTAATGATAAATTGGACTTGATATCACCTTGATCTAGTGTTGTGATGAGTTTTACACATCCACATTAGGTTTTGGGCCCTTTTAAAGCTAAATAAACTTAAGTTTTCCTTAATTTAGTGTTGTAAAGTGTATTTATTTACACCTTCACATTGAATTTTGGGCCCTCTTGTATTTATAACCTTCAGATCATCATCAATAGGCTTTTATGACCCTTTATTATGCATCCTGAGGCATATTTTAATAGAAATCCTGACATAGACCTCAAATAAACTTAATTTCTTCACTCCTTGTCATTTTCTCTCTAAAATGGCCTTGTGGGACCCATATGCCACCTTGTACATATGAGTCCCACCAGGTGGGACCTATACACCACAGATGGTGTATAAGTCACATTTGGTTCCTTTTTTTGAGTTTTGAGCAAGAAATTAAGGTTTTAAATTCAAATTTCTTGAATTTCAGCCCTTGGGATATAATAAACGATCATTTGGATGTAATATCTATATAAACAAGGTCTCAAATAATTATTTCACCTAAGCAAGATTAAGCATTTATGATATCAAGTCAAGCACTCAAGAGTTAAGCATTCCAAGACTTTACAAGATCATCAAGAGAGCATTCAAGATCATTTCTAATACATTCGAGGGCTAAATTCTTCATCAATTGTTGTAGCAATTCAAGATCCATGATCATGTCAAGATTATCAAGCATCAAGCATGTTGTTGAGCTAGTGTTGTGATGTAGCGTTGAAGATCCAAGATTAAGCATTGTTCTACACTCATTTTCAAGATCAAGATCAACATTCTACATGACCATTTCATGTTAGATTGTTGATTTGTATTACAAGACATCAATCAAGGTATCATTGCTCATGTTTCATGTCCTATGTTGCATGTCTCATGTTCATCTTTCATTATTTCATCATTTGGTTTAATTACCTAAAAGGTGTTTGACCAAGGAAAACCCCCATTTACTGACAAATCAACAAGTTTTTCTCTCTCTACATGTGTGATTGTAGATCTAGGTGTCTTAGAGCTTGAAGATCCATTGAAGATTAGGTAACAAGCTTGGAGAAATTTGTTGGAGTTTTCCTATCATTTGCAAGGTTTCTATGTTCAGAAAAAGTCATCTACAGGTCTGAAACTAGGGTTTCAGGTCTGGAAACAAAGTGTGGCAGAAAGAGAAGAGATTGGAGAGAAAAATTAAATCTTAACCTTTAGAAAAAGCACACTGGGACTGATATGCTACCTTGGGTGTATGAGTCCTAGTACAACCAATTTTTAGGGTTTCAAGAGATTCAGAATCGACACCGTCAGATTCCAGTTTTGGTGCAAAAAACCTAGTCTAGGACTAAATCAATGTTTTTACAATTTCCAGTCCTCATTCATGCCTCTTCAAGTTTCCAGGTGCATGCCTCTAATTTTAAAGCTTTTTGTTTTGATTTATATGCATTTCTAGGTCATTCATTCAAGTTTCAAGGAAACCCTAGAGATCTCAATCAAATGAAGAAAGGGGAAAGAGATCTATCAATAGGGTGTCCTAGGGTATGATTATAAACTAATGAGGGGTTCACCACCAAGCTAGGACTTGGAAAGACTAATGAAATGCAAGATCTAATGACAAAACCAGTGATGCATGAAACTTGAATGAATGAACTAGAAATGCATATAAATCAAAACAAAAAGTTGTAAAATTAGAGGCATGCACCTGGAAACTTGAAGCTTGCCATGAATGAGGAATGAAAATGATCAAAACATTGATTTGGAGGTTGACTAGGACTCATATGCCAGTCTGGGAGATTTAGTCCTAGGCTAGTTTTCTGTGCCAAAACTAGAATCTGATAGTGCTGATTCTGAATCTCTTGAAACCCTGAAAATTAGTTGTACTAGGACTCATACGCCCAAGGTGGCATATCAGTCCTAGTGTACTTTTTTTGAAGGTTAAGATCTAATTTTTCTCTCCAATCTATTCTCTTTCACGTCAGGTTAAACAAAATGTAAGATAGAAAATTATTGCCGCTAGGGTTTAGGACCTAGGACAACAAACTTTCTCTACTCCACATTCAAGGAAACCCTAGAGATCTCAATCCAATGAAGAAAGGGGGAAGAGCTCTGATAATAGGGTGTACTAGGGTCAGATTTATGATTACAAGAGGGGTTCACCACCAAGCTAGGGCTTGGAAAGACTAATGAAATGCAAGATCTAATTAAAAAACCTAGTGATGCATGAAACTTGAATGAATGACCTAGAAATGCATATAAATCAGAACAAAAAGCTATAAAATTAAAGGCACACACCTATAAACTTGAAGAGGGATGAATGAGGACTGGAAATGTTGAAAACACTAATTTTGAAGCCGATTGGGATTTTATCAGTTCCAGTGTGAAAGAGAAGAACCAACCTTTGAATGTCATGAGCATCTAGTTTGTAGTTCTCCTAAAGAATCTCCTCCTAGGGAGGATATCATGATGGAAGGAAATGACAACATTAGCAACAATAATTTGGCTTCTTTAGGTGATGGTGAAAAGATGATATTAGACAGCATTTTATTAGAAATACATCAAACCAAGACTACTAAGGTTATGAATGCACAAGCATCCATTAGATCCCTCTTGATTAGCAAATCTCCTACATACCCTGTGGGACAGCCTAAGAATCCTCTATTTCTTTATCCACCTTCACACAAACCCTAAAATCAAAACAAACCCGAACTTATCCTCTACCCACCTAAGAATAATGTGTCATAGTAGCCAAGTTATAATACCATTGCTCATACATATAACAATAGGAATAATCCACGGGTACGTGCAAGATCATCATGGAAAAAATAGACCCTTAAGTTGTTGAAAAATTAAAAAAAATCAGAGTTAGACAACTTGACATAAAAAATGAATAAGTTATCTATATTTTTTCAAAAATATGTAAATAGAATCTCTAGAAAATTGAATGTAGTTTCTAAACTACTAGGTTTATTTAAAAATAAAAAATCTATTTGGTGAAAATTTGAAATTTCAATGTAGTAGTACTTAAATTGGAAAAAATAAGAAGTGTCAAACCACCCTAACCACAATAAAATTATAATATTTTACATATAAGTAGAGGACTCATGTCCCGATGTGATTCATATTTTTGTAATTTTTTTCCAAGTAAATAATTAATTATGATTTTTTATTACAACTTTTAAAAAATATAAAAACTCGTATGTTTGACCACCTTAACTTGGTCAAAACTTCATGAAGTTCAATTTTGTTTTTAATCTTATAGTATGCGAAGCATAGAATGTGACACATGTTTCAGATTCAAAAAATGTGATACTGTTTGAAAGCTATAGATTTTTTTCAATCAACCTATCAATTAGGACTTTAGTAGTAATTCAAGTAGAGAATGAATAATAATTATTGATTAAATTCAAAGTTAAGAATAATTTATATTGGTAGAAAGCTGAGAATCTCCTTTAAAAACCTTTTTCATTTCATCAATTTTGGGTTAAAAAAAAGCCATCAGCCACATACCCATCATATCGCCAGTTTTGGCCCACCATGATCCTGCACATACCCCCACAACCAAGAAAAACACCTTCAACATCCCTTCCATTGCCTAATCCTATCCTACCTAACCCTATCTTACCGGGTCCTCCTAGTGGAAAGGAGTATGATCTTTTCAAACAACTAAAGAATGCTCTTGGGAGCTTATTTAAGCCTCCACTCACTATCATAACATGATTCAAAGTGCCTTGCAACAAGTTCCTATCCCTTCTAATGTGCAACTAAATAACATATCCCTAATTCAAGGAATAAATGTTAACATTATTTTCCACCAAATTGAGCTCCCTCATTTGGAAGTGCAAAAGCAAAATGAAGCTTTCATAATAGCTCTAAGATATAAAAGAATAGGCATAAAGTGAACCCTTGTTGACAATGGCTCCGCTCTTAATGTGTGTAGCGTAAACCTTTTGGATAGGCTTGGTGTGGATAAATAAAAAATTCAATGTGACTCTTTATCCATTAAAGGATTTGAAAATGTAGGAAAACAACCACTTGGTGTAATCACTTTACCTATTATAGTTGGAAAGGCCACATTAGAAACACTGATCCATGTTATGCCTCATGATCTTTCATATAATCTCCTTTTAGGTGGACCATGGATTCACGCAATGAATGGGGTGCCTTCTGCTCTTCATCGTGTAATGAATTATGTCTACAATGACAAAGTGTACATACTCAAAGCTAATCTTGAACCAAATAGTTGTTTAAACATTGAGAAAAACAAGGAAAATACTTTGAAAAAATTGACACCAAAGTAGAATCCATGCAATAAAAAGACAAAGAAAAACACATTGAGGAGGTCACAAAGCTATTAGAAGATGATTGGGGTTCGTTAGACTTCAAACCAACATTCATGGGAGAATACAAGATCATAAAAAAAGACTCTCAAAAGGGGGAAGAAAAAGTGGTAATGTCAACACAAAATTTAGAAGACTCTTTGAAATCATCCACCTCAACCACTTTAGAACAAAATACAACAAATTGTAACACAAAAAACTTTGATGAACTTAATTATGAGCAGCCTCCAAATCCAAAAGAGATGAAAAATCTTTATGGAAAAGGTTATGAACTTATGAGACAACTTGGATATAGTGGAAAAGGATGTGGTGCTAGAGAACAAGGTATTCACATCCCTATAGAGCCTCACATGCAAGAAAAGGCTAGTGGTCTTGGTTATTTTCCTTCAAAAGAAACAAGAAAGCCTTCACTCAATATCAACACTCTTAAAAAAGATTCTTCTAAGTCAACTTTAACAATAGTGCATCCTGAACTGATAAGCACTAGTAGAATAGATTGTTGTCCTTTGCAAGAAGTGAAACAAACAAAGAAATCTTCACTTAATGTCAATGTCATCTCACAAAACACTAATTATTTGAATTTGTTAGATTTTACACCCTCCTATAAAGGAGAGTACAAAATATCACAATCTAAAGATTCTTGTGTAAGTATGACACCTAATACTAAGCAAGAGATATCTTTATAGAAAAATAAAGGAACATCTTTTGCCATTGATCAAGAGGGTATCTTGTCGAGACTCCTCCAAGATCGTTTGATATCCCTCCCTCCAAGAACATGAAAGAGATTTTACTGCAAGAGTTCATTTTGCGTATATCATAGAGTTCATGGTCATGCTACTAATGAATGTAAGGCTTTGCGTAATAGAATTCAACATCTTAAGGAATATGGTGTTCTTCCTTGTGTTGAGGCACCTATTTCTTCTAATTGACACTTATTTTCATCCTATTCGGCTCATCCTTGTCCTGCACTAAGTGGGGGCAAGGGGTTAGTTAGCCTTGCCCTCGTATGTCACTTGTTATCTCTTTTGGCTAGTTGAACGCCTTTCATGTACATATAAGAGCAAGCTTTGGATGTGGATGAAATTCCTTAAGTTGGCTCACATGTGATGTACCGAGTTATACATTTTGGAGGCAACCCCTTCCCCTTTTCATGACATAGCTTATTGGAAACATATGACTTGACATAAGGATTTCTGAATAAGCTCTCATGTCTTCTTTTACTTTAAAGAAATTGTTCACAGTAATGGTGTTAGAAATCGCTTTAAAGTGGGGGAATACATTGACACTCATGTTTCATTGTGCCATTTTCTTTCTTCTTGCGATGGGTCCTTTTCTTCGTGGTGTCATTGGGTTTGACTTCCTCCAACAACACGATATTTATTTGACTTGTCCTCTCTTGGAGTCATTAGGATGATGTTCCCTAAGAAGAGACCTTGCATGTAAATTAAGAAAAAATACCTTTGAATGCACCTTACACTATTTATTATATGGCCCAACCTTGCATAACACACTTTTCTTGCATGTGGTTCCATCTTGTTTGTTCATGAGTTCCAAGCATATGAAGTTTTTCTTTCCTCATGAAGCTCGAAGTTCATTGTTTGTTCATGAGCTCCAAGCATACGAAGTTTTGTTTGTCTCATGAAGCTCAAAGATCATTATTATGTGGCGCCTTATCAAAGTTATCAAGAAGTATAAATTTTGGTATGGTTAGCATATGAGAGCCAAAATTAGGCATCAATTTACCATAGCCACTTGCTTGGGGGCTCACCTAGTGGACGACTTGAGGTTCCACTAGCCCTTGTGAGCATGCATTTGGTTTGCATAGTGGACATTGTGTTCCACTTGTAAGCCACCCCTTTGGATTCTAACCCAATAGAAAACTTGAATTTTTGTTGCCTTAGAGAGAGCGTGCATTTTTAGACAAAAAAACCTATATATCTTATCCACATTGTGTTGGAAAAATAGTTGAAGCTTGATCTACCTTTTCTTTCTTTTCCTTTCATGGCATTGTATATTTGTGTATCTTTTTTTGCTAAAAATCTTACACCATGTGTGCATCCCTTTGTGCTTATGTCATTTTGATGTAGGATCTTGTATCTTGGGGGCTTGGCCACCTCCTTCAATCTTTGTCATTCTATTTCATCTACATCAGTATACTTGGACTCCTCTTGAATGTAGATAGTTTAGTGTGATTTTGAAGCAAGTTCATCCTCTCACTAAAGTGGGGGCTAAATGTAACAATGAAAATTGTACGCCCTTGGAAATGGTACAATTTCTCTTAATTTAGGAATAATTAATAAAAAATTGGACTTGATATTGTTGGGAATAGGATGCCATTTAATTGCAATCCTAAACATATTTCATGTATCTCCTAAGTCCTTGGAAAGTGTTCCCAAACACTAGGATTAGAAAGAGATTAAATTCGAATGAAATGAACATGTAAATTGAAATTTGTAATTATTCCTAAATGATAGGAACATGTGGGGACTCACAAGAAGAGCTCCTACAAAATAGGAGCACATGGGATGCCCTCATGGAAGGTGGAACCCACCTTGCTTAAGTTAATTGTTTGGAGGATTGATAACACTTTAGTAATGCATGTAAAGATCCTACAAGTTAGGGATTGATATTTACATGAGTGGAGTTTAGTTCAGTTCAATTTAGTTTAATTTAGTTCAGTTCAGTTCAGTATCAGTTCAGTTTAGTTCATTTCAGTTCAGTTATCTTCATTTGCATGTAGTTAGTTTGAGTTGAATGCTAGTTGAGTTTAGTTGACTTAGTTTAGTTTAGTTTAGTTTAGTTATGGTTTAGTTATCTTCAGTTGCATGTAGTTAGTTTGAGTTGAATGCTAGTTCACTTCAGTTGACTTGAGTTGCATGACTAAAGACTTTAGTTGCATGACAAATAATAGGTGGATACATTCAGTTAAGTGGGGATGATCAATCATGCATAATGTTTGCATGAACTGGTGGAGAGATATGTTTATGTTAACTAAGACTAACTTGGACCCACCTTGGGTGCCCAAGTTGGCATCTTTTTGCATGAGAAGATATTTACAAGTCTTAGTTAAGTGGGCCCATTCTTGGGTGCCAACATTGAGGTGATGCTTGCAAGATATTTTCTTGACCAATGATCAGTTAAGTGTTCAGTTTGGGGTTCCTAAATTGAGGAGAATTTGGTTTTGACTTCATGTTATAGTGTGGGACTCTACTTGCACAGTCTAGGTGTGGTTTTTTGTGAGGAGATTTATGCTCTTGTATTTGATAACTCTTATGAGTTTACATGCTTATTAATTTTCTATTTATTACAGAAATTGCATCAGAGTTGATTGTAGGGATTGTAGGTTAGCAGGTTGAGCTTGTGCATGTGTGAGAGTTTGAAGCATGGCATGGGATGTGTGGAGTCATGCATGGCCACATGGAATGCATGGATAGATTGTGATACAAAAAGTGTATGAGAGTTTTGTGCTGGTTGTGAAGAAGGATTGTTGAAGACAAGGAAGCATATCAATCAAGGATTGATACAGTGTTATTGTAGTCTTGTTCTAAGGTTAAATAATACAAGCACTATTGATTCTAGTGGATTTTTTTCTCGAAAGGGTTTCTCCACGTATATGGTGTGTCACTTCTATCTTCTTGTCTCATTCTTCTACAATATTTTGTCTCTTTCTACAATTGGTAAAATTTATCTAAACAGATAATCATAAACAAATAATTGTGACAAAGAACACTTAATTAAATCTACAGTCACATATGTTTACAAGTTTTAAGCTACAATTTCACCTTCATTTTCAACATTTGATACCAGAGCTAATGGTTGGGTAGAGTTTGGGACACCTTTCTCTTTGCAGACATGGAAAATATACTAAGACACTTGATCCTGATTGCTAACATCGTTTCATCCTGAATAATCTTCTTAGCTATTCATCACATTTCATCTCCTAATTGGACAAACCAATTTATCTAATTAAGTTATCACTTCTTGTTAATTAAATAAATCAATGTTATTTAATTAACCCTTTAGTCTCTATTTAATTAAATAATTCATTTTATTTGATTAAATATCTAAAGTCATCCTATTAAATTAAATAAATTAAACCTTGTTTAATTTAATCTAACATTACCCCTCTTTAATTAAATAAATCAAAATCCTTTATTTAATTAAATCTAAATCATATTCTTCTCAACTTTGATTTAAATCAACCCAAAAATATAAATCAAATTGTCACATCATTTAATCCCTCATTAAATTAATCAAATTTTGATTACTTTAATCCTATTCACCTAAATCCTCTAGATTTTGCCACTTGCACATGAAAATACATTTAAATGATTTATTAGATCTCTATTTTCTTTCAACGTGGCATCTTTAGGGGAATATTCCTCCAAGTTTGAAAATATCTCCAAGTGAGTTTGTCCATCCAACAAAGCATTTAACCCTCTTTCACATCCTTGTGCATTGAGCCAAGTGGCATTTATTTCATTCTTTTCTCCCTCCAACAAGTCATCTCACAAATTTGAAATTCCACCTAATATCATTTATTGTGCACATTAATCAAAATGTGCTCAAGCTTCCTCCATTCACATCTTGACAAGTGACACTTGCCCATTGGGTGTTGAATGATCCCACATTGCTCCATTTTGCTCATTTCTCCATCTTGTCTTTCTGTAAGTATAAGAATTTTCTTCTCATTTGGGATCCACAACTTAGAGCAAAGTTACTCTCTTCACATTGAGAGCTAATTTTATCCATTTCATATCAAGTGTTCATCATTTTCATGGTTTCATAGCAAGGTTATGCCAAAATTTCATCAAGGAGCTTCAATCATCCACAAATCTTCATCAAGCTTGCATAGGAGTTGGGAAAGGGCCAATTTCCACATCAAATTGGCACCAATTCCCCCATGGGATTGAGAGTTTGCATGTTTAAATAGGATTTCAATTACTTTCTTTTTTTTGTTCTTCAATTTCTTTCCTATTTGAGCATTGTAGATGAATTTCATGGGGAATCTTGGTTCTTACTTGCATTTGGATCTAATATTGTGTTTGTTTGTTATGTTTGTGCAGGTATATGATTGCGGTTCTACATTTGGCGCTAAAAGGAGGGTGAATTATGAAAGGGGGTCTTGCCTATATCAGAGTGGTCTATTGCTTCATGCTGGGGGCATGTTTTCATTGGATCAAATTTGTGTGTTCTTAAAATCCTAAAATTAGAAAATCCAAAAACATTAGAAAATCATAAAATCCAAAAACATAAGAAAATCAAGAAATCCAAAAACATCAAAAAATCAAAAAATCGAAAAACATCAGAAAATTAGAAAATCCAAAAACATTCAAAACATATCAAAATCCAAAAATGAGTCAAAAAGCCATTGAAAAAGTCAAAAATAGAGTGTCTTGTCAAACTACGTCATGTTCGAGCTTTGAACATAGGAAAGGTTGATCTTTGATCTTCTCCCGAGACACTTAGGTTAGTCCTTTAGGAGTTTGTCATAATAAACTGGCAGTCCATCTATTCATATCTCATCAATAATCAATTCTGTGTTAGTCGAACTATGTGGTCTTTGCATGTATAACATAGGAAAGGCTAATCTGTTGATCAGTCCCCAAGGCTCCTAGGATAGGTCTTTAGGTTAGTCTCTTGGTCAAAATCTCAGAAAACTCCAAAACATTTGAAAATTTGAAAATCAAAACATTTGTAAAATCTTAAAAATACTAAAAAAAACCTCAAAACATTTCAAAAAATTTAAAAACATCTAAATATTTGAAAAAACCCATCCATCCCATCTTGCTTTCACCCATAATAAACATCACTCACAATAAATCAAACATCATCCCCAACCTTTGGTGAAATAGTAAAAAATAAGTCTAGTAGGCTAAAAGTGAAAACTCAAACGTCAAGGTCTCAAGTCTAGGTCAGTACGTTAACAAGTTAGTCAACTCTTCATATCAATAGCTTATCATCCAATTAGTCCCAAATCAATAATCTAATATCATCATGTCCTAGGATGCATCCTTCCTACAATGGACATCAACATCAGGTAGCACTGTAGTTTAGTCTTGGCTAGTGGTATTGAAGAACATTAACTTGTTTGGTTTACTTTATCTTTGTCTTTTGGCGTATCTTCTTGCGCTCATTTCGATGACCTCTCGATGATGTCCTAAATGAAGGGATTTAGAGAGAAAGAAATGGGGCAACGATCATGATCTTTTTATCTGATGTGCTTGATGGATATTCTTGTAATATAACCTTGGTCATGCGTGCTTTGTTTGGGTGTAGGGAGGATGTTTTAGGTATCTTGTTGACCACATGGGAAGGATTTTCTTTCTATATTTTAGTTCGAGATGTCTGGAATATTTAAAATTCATTTTAAATAAGGTTTTGTATGCCAGGTGTGAACAGGGATACTCCTATCTGATTGTCAAGTCAAAGTCCATCACACTAGGTGCAACGCCATCCTGGTTCTTTATACCTTGATGCATCATACCTATGTCTTATCAAACATAAGGTAATTGGTACTTTTAAAATACCAACTCCTTGGTAAGAAAATTATCATCATCATTATCATCTCGTGACTTGTTGGAGTCTCTTTCTTTCTTCTATATTCTTTTCATGCTAACATTGTACCATGACAGTTAATCACAAATCATTATCGCCAGTGCATCCATCCTACATCCATAAACCGTTAGCATACTACATAACACAAACCATATCATATAGAAAGAATTTATCATATCACCTGTATTATTGCATAATATAGATTGGCTATTCTAATCATCTCATAAACCATACATATGCATTCATTATATAAGCATAAAAGAAACCATCCCATATGAATTATTAAACTCATATCACATACCTCATAAAACATCCATTGCATAATCATAAAGGGAATATCATGTACATCATATACATAGGTAGTATTAACATCCATCACATCATATGCATACATATCATCCATTTGCATTATCATAACATAGGAATCATATCATAAAAATCATACATCATTCCATACATCATTAAATACATCACTACATCATATCATCATAACATCATATGTGCATCGTCATATCATATATGAGAAAAGATACCAAAAAATAAAAATGCATCCATACAATCATTGCATCACATCATAAAGTCATACATCATATAGCATCATCATCACATAGGTACCATAAAGAATCATCTCATAATGGAATACATAAGATAGAATCATGACATCGCATATAGAAATAAAATCCATCCATTATGCATAAAATAGAATAGGACACATCATCGAATCATCGCATCTCATATATATCATCAAATAATATACTGTCATGGTATAAAATTTGGATCAAGTGTGTACCAAATACATAAAGTACAGATGCCCATGGGGTGCAAAAGAATCATGTCTCTGATCAAAGAATGCTCTAACCCTGCTAGCTACCCTCGCCCTCACCAAGCTGTCTCTCTCTATGGTCCTTGAGGGCTCTATATCCTGTCTGCTATGAAAAGTCTAGGACCTGGGATGCTCAGGGCACGAATTGATGGTAATGAACCATGTAATATTCAACCTCCTTGACCGCCTACCTGTATGCACGTAATGACACTGAACTCTGGGAGGAAGAGGAAGACATGCTCTCAAGCTGCTGATGGTGGCCCATCTCCTGAGAGGCCCTAAGCTTTGTAGCCTGCCTCTACTGGACAACTTGATCTCTCTCCTATCTTAGCTAGTCCCTCTCTGCCATGAAGGAAACAACCTATCCCTGTAGCCTTGCAATCTGAGCCTATAGCTACTGTAACTGAGCATCTCTTTGATCAGGTGGTGGTGGAGGTCCCTGATCTCTTAGTGGTTGTTGATCTGGCTGCTTGTCCTGCCATCCTTGGTCTTGATCCTATCGAGGGGCATCCTGCCTCAGCTAGTTTGGCTCTTGATCGGGCTATTGATCCTATTGGCCCCTGCCTTGATCTGACTGGTGAGGTGGCCCATCTCCTCCCCGGTCCCCGTCCCTATCTCTGTCTTTGTCTCCTTGCCCCTAGCCCCAGCCTCACCTTGCTCCTCTGCCTCTGGCCCTATGCCATGCTGATGGTATCTCTAGCACTACCAATTTGAGAGGTGGCCGAAACCAATCTCTGTAGGCCTAAGTAGTACTCGCATCGACCTGACCTTGATCGTATAGCCACAACTTGGCCACTAGCTATTTAAAAGTATCGATGGCCTCCTATTTTAGAATATATTGGCCTCAAGAGGACTCCCTTGCAGTATGCATGAATATCGCCACATACTGGTCATTAGGTCTATCCTGGGGCTCCTCAAATTTCCTTTGTACTCTGCGCGACATATATCTCTCTATCATTGTGTGCTTCCTGTGCTGCATAAGTCTATCCTGCTGAGCAAAGAAGAGCTGTTGCACATCATCCTACCATGTGGGCCATCCAAGATATGTCCGCCATGTGAAAGTTCACATGTCATCTAGGACTCTCCTCTAGTGAGGAATCCCATGCTATCCTGTGTGTGTAAATGAAACACCTCCTCTGTACCACCAAACAACTGGATCATCTGGCTCCATGTCAATGAGAATAACTCTTGGGTGAAGCACGATGATGTGCTCCCAAGCCCATATATGGAGGAGTGCCACACCATCCTCAATGGCTATGCCCTCGCCGTATGAAAAATTATGTAAATATTGATACAAAGAGGTCAGTAGTACTGGCCCCCATATAAAGCATACCCATCGCCAGACCATCTGCTCCCAAGCGAGCCCCCATCCAGGATTGAAATATCAGCCCCGCCGATCTGGGGCAACAAGACCTAAAATAATCACTGCTACAACCAGGTGGAAAGGAGACACAATGAGCCTGTAACACTCTAGCTCGATTTGGCCCTCACAAAATACAATATCATTAAGGCCCATCACATCATAGTAGGCCTCCCTCCCAGAATCCATATCATATATCACACGCTCTCCATGGATGGATAGTCTATGTATGCACCACACATCCTCCAGGGTGACTGTGGCCTTGCCTGTCAGAAGGTGGAAGGAGGATGTATCACTGTGCTATCGCTCAATGAGTGTTGTCATCATGCCCAAGTGAGCCCTCATTGAAGGTGCATACACAATGTACCAGAGGCCAATCACCCCCAAGTGCTCTTGTAGTCGCTCATGCATGCTGACCAATCTGTTAAGAATGGAGAATCTGCTCTCGTGTGAATGGAGTGTCTCTACATCCTCCTGTATTAGGAAAGCCACCATGTTAAGTTTCATAAAAAAATGTGATCCTGATTCACATTGGCGCGCCTATAACAACATATGCATCACTGTTTGCAGGTGCAACATAGTTTGAAAGTTCCAAACTGCGCTGCTAGGACCCCTAAACTCTCAAACTCTTCCACTGTGGCGTAGTTTGAAGCATAACCCTAAACCTAAATTTCCAAAATGGCCTACTGTAATGCACTTTACATATGCGGTTTAATTTGGAGTTTGAATCTGAACTTCAAACTGCATCACGATGTCGCTATTCGTGACTACGACACAATTTGAGGTCATGCGACACCAAAACAAACTTTCAAGCGGTACAATATTGGATTGTTGAGCAAAAAGTAAACTCCTAAGCTAATAAATGTGCACATAAATAAAAAAAGAGGTCAAGTC
The DNA here is from genome assembly GCA_007258455.2 of Sequoia sempervirens. Taxonomy (NCBI): domain Eukaryota; kingdom Viridiplantae; phylum Streptophyta; class Pinopsida; order Cupressales; family Cupressaceae; genus Sequoia; species Sequoia sempervirens. Next base: position 152,847 of record VDFB02129991.1, read on the forward strand.
AAGTTGACTCACCGGCGGTCCAGCCTCTGGTACATGCATACTCGATCTGAAAAATGTTGGGGAAGTTGTTGTTGTGCCATCTCTCGAAGGGGTTAGAGCTTAAAGGTACATAATCTCAAAAGGCTATGTGTGCAAATGAATTGGAAGTGGCGCCTTGAGGTCTATTTAAACCTGAAAAATAGGGTTTTTTTGACCCCGTTTAGCCCTCCAACTAGGATTTTTGGTCCCTCGATCCTATTTTCACCCAATTGAGGGCCATTTTGCATTGTTTGGTCCCGTTTTTGCATGTTTTTGGCATCCTGGAGCCTTTTCGGACCCGTCGGGCACCTTTCTCTCTTTTTTCATGAGATCACCCAAAAATCCAAATTTTTGTCGGATCTCTCGAGGGGGCAGTATATTGGCATGTTTTCTCTCACCAGGGCAGCAGTAGGGCAATTTTGAAAAATGACTTTTTTTTTACTTTTGATCAAGACAGTTTATTCTTTGAATCAATGTAGCGAGTACTTTGCTTCAAAGAGGGGAAAAATATAGACATGGAAAATATACTGACACACTTGATCCTGATTACTAACATCGTTTCATCCTGAATTGTCTTCTTAGATATTCATCACCTTTCATCTCCTAATCAGATAAACCAGTTTATCTAGTTAAGTCATCACTTCTTTTTAATTAAATAAATCAATGTTATTTAATCAACCCTCTAGTCTCTATTTAATTAAATAATTCATTTTATTTGATTAAATCTCTAAAGTCATCCTATTAAATTAAATAAATTACACCTTGTTTAATTTAATCTAACATTACCCCTCTTTAATTAAATAAATCAAAATCCTTTATTTAATTAAATCTAAATCATATTCTTCTCAACTTTGATTTAAATCAACCCAAAAATATAAATGAAATTGTCACATCATTTAATTCCTCATTAAATTAATCAAATCCCGATGAATTTAATCCTAATCACCTAAATCCTCTAGATTTTTCCACTTGCACATGAAAATACATTTTTTTATGATTTATTAAATCTCTATTTTCTTTCAACATGGCATCTTTAGGGGAATATTCCTCCAAGTTTGAAAATCTGTCCAAGTGGGTTTGTCCTTCCAACAAAGCATTTAACCCTCTTTCATGTCCTTGTGCATTGAGCCAAGTGGCATTTAATTCATTCTTTTCTCCCTCCAACAAGTCATTTCACAAATTTGAAATTCCACCTAATATCATTTATTGTGCACATTAATCAAAATATGCTCAAGCTTCCTCCATTCACATCTTGACAAGTGACACTTCCCCATTGGGTGTTGAATGATTCCACATTGCTCCATTTTGCTCATTTCTCCATCGTGTCTTTCTATAAATAGAAGGATTTTCTTCTCATTTGGGATCCACAACTTAGAGAAAAGTTACTCTCTTCACATTGAGAGCTAATTTTATCCATTTCATATCAAGTGTTCATCATTTTCATGGTTTCATAGCAAGGTTATGCCAAAATTTCATCAAGGAGCTTCAATCATCCACAAATCTTCATCAAGCTTGCACAAGAGTTGGGAAAGGGCCAATTTCTACATCAAATTGGCACCAATTCCCCCATGGGATTGAGAGTTTGCATGTTTAAATAGGATTTCAATTACTTTCTTTGTTTTGTTCTTCAATTTCTTTCCTATTTGAGCATTGTAGATGAATTTCATGAGGAATCTTGGTTCTCACTTGCATTAGGATCTAATATTGTGTTTGTTTGCTATGTTTGTGTAGGTATAGGATTGGGGTTCTACACTCTTAATAGTTTGAAAGTTTTTTTGCTATAGTGGTAGCTTGTAGTATTGTGTTATTACAAATTTGTAAAAGAAGTGTGTTTTATCTTCTTGGTTTAGATATTATGGTTTTCTTGACCTTTTGGGAGCTATGTCATTAACAATAGATTCTTTGATTGTGTTGAGGCCACGGATGATCTTCATTTAGGAGATGGTTATCATGATGTCATGGATAGCTTGGTTACATGTTTTAGTGGGAGTTTTTGACAGTGATGGTTTGATGTTTATCTTGTTGCCATGTATAGCTCGGTATCACAATTCAGTGGGAGTTTTGGTAGGATATGGTTATCTTCATGTGATTTGAAGCGCTTTTAACATGTCTTGTTTCATGGAGGAGTCTTAGAGTCTTTGGTAAAGATGTTATTGTTATTCATTTGAAGAGGATGTAGTTCTCTTTGGTTTTTGGGTATTAATTATTTCTTGGAGCTTCATGATTATGCAAGTTGCATTTGAAGTTGGCATGGATTTATTGGTGGGTGCTCATGGATACTAGAGAGACTTGGGTTAGGCTAGATATTTCTTATGTTAAGAGATATGTGTTGGAATGGTTACTTATAAATGTTTTTCAACAGTAAAGACTGAGGAGCCTACACCTAGAAATGGATGTGAATCCATCATAGACATGATGAGAAGGTTGTCTTTATTGAAAGCCTATATTGCTTGGTGTTGTATGTACAGGACAATATTGTATCCCACTCTTGGTCTAATCAATAGGTAAATGATCTAAGAGTTGTTGCCCGCTTGATTATTAGATGCATTATTTATATGTATCTTGTCTTCTCTCATGCATTAGTCTTGAAAATTGAGTTCTGAGGGATTATTGAGAAGTAGATGCATGATTTTATGTATTTCCATTTTTCTCCTTGTAATCTTGAACTTGAGTTAGTTTTGAGGATTTGGGTAGGAGAGGTATGGGAGATAGTAAGTGGATTTGGGCATATTCCCTTTTGTTGTGGGAATGTTTGGCTAAGTTTGATCTACTTTCTGTGAGAGGTTTACATCTAAGTTCTACCATGTTTCATTATAAGTTGAATGGTTAGATGTTGATGTCCTTTTAGTTTGGGACTATTGAAGGAGATCTTACTTTACACAGTTTGGCACATGTTAGTGTGGTATAAGAACATGGTTTGATTTGCAGGTTCTCTATTTGTGGGAATATTGCCTTTTTCTTGAAGGTTCTTGCGTTATGAGAGATGTATTTTGCATATCATTGTATGCTTCTTTGACACTATGATAGAGGAGTTAGCCACATCCTCTATGTGAAGTGTTATAGGAGGACTTGTTAATCTTGTGATCTTGTTTTTAGATTTGACATTCCCTGTGTAGTGGGAGTTCCAGAAGGTATGTGTTCTGTATGAGCTTGGGTCACCTCTCTTGGACTAGTTACACTTTACTATAGTGAGTTACTTTAGAGGTTTTTTATTGCATGTCTATGTGTGTTATTACCTTGAAGTCTTATTTTGCAGGATGGTGGATATACAAGGTCTTGTAGGAAGATTTGGGTTGTTATGTTAATAGCATGAAGTTCTACCTATGATAGTTTGGTTATAGAGACTTGGGAAAGGTATTGATTGAGAAAGTTGATACTTTGATCAATGCTATAGATAAGTTGTCTTGGTGCAGGAAGGCCATTGGCCTTGAGCCCTATACTTGATTAATAATAATGATTCCTTTTTTAGAATAATTGCAATGTTTAATGTCAAGTGGGAGAATTTTGGGAATAGGATGCCATTTAATTGCAATCCTAAATATATTTCGTGTATCTCCTAAGTCCTTGGAAAGTGTTCCCCAACACTAGGATTAGAAATAGATTAAATTTGAATGAAATGAACATGTAAATTGACATTTATAATTATTCCTAAATGATAGGAACAGGTGGGGATACCCAAGAAGAGCTTCTATAAAATAGGAGCACATGGTGCACCCACATGAAAGGTGGAACCCACCTTGCTTAAGTAAACTATTTAGAGGATTGATAACACTTTAGTAATGCATGTAAAGATCCTACAAGTTAGGGATTGATATTTACATGAGTGGAGTTCAATTTAGTTCAATTCAGTTCAGTTATCTTCAGTTGGATGTAGTTAGTTTGAGTTGAATGCTAGTTGACTTCAGTTGACTTGAGTTGCATGAATAAAGACTTCAGTTGCACGATAGATAACAAGTGGATACATTCAGTTAAGAGGGGATGATCAATCATGCATAATGCTTGCATGAATTGGTGGAGAGATATGTTTCAATTAACTAATATTGACTTGGACCCTCCTTGGGTACCCAAGTTGGCATCTTTGAGTTAACACCTTTTGCATGAGAAGATATTTACAAGGCCCAATTAAGTGGGCCCATTCTTGGGTGCCAACTTTGAGGTGATGCTTGCAAGATATTTTCTTGACAATGATTAGTTAAGTGTTCAGTTTGGGGCACCTAAATTGAGGAGGCTTTGGTTTTGACTTCATGTTACAGTGTGGAACTCTACTTGCACAATCTAGGCATGGTTTTTTGTGAGGAGATTTATGCTCTTATATTTGATAACTCTTATGAGTTTACATGCTTATTAATTATCTATTTATTGTAGCAATTGTATAAGAGTTCATTGTAGGGATTGTAGGTTAGTAGGTTGAGCTTGTGTATATGTAAGGGTTTGAAACATGGCATGAGATGTGTGGATTCATGCTTGGTCATGTGGAATGCATGGATATCTTATGCTATAGAAAGTGTATGAGAGTTTTGTGTAGGTTGTGAAGAAGGATTGTTGAAGGCAAGGAAGCATATCAATCAAGGATTGATACAGTGTTATTGTAATCTTGTTCTAGATAAGGTTAAATAATACAAGCACTATTGATTCTGGTGGATTTTTTTCTTGAAAGTGTTTCTCCACGTAAATGATGTTTCACTTCTATCTTCTTGTATCATTCTTCTACAATCTTCTTTCTCTTTCTACAATTTGTAAAATTGATCTAAATAGATAATCATACAGAAAGAATTGTGACAAAGAACACTTAATTAAATCTACACTCACATGGGTTTACAAGTTTTAAGCTACAATTTCACCTTCATTTTCAACAGATATTGCCTTGATCTAGTGTTGTGATGAGTTTTACACATCCACATTAGGTTTTGGGCCTTTTAAAGCTAAATAAACTTAAATTTTCATTAATTTAATGTTGTAAAGTGTATATTATCTACACTTTCACATTGTGTTTTGGGCCCTCTTGCATTTATAACTTTATATCATCATTAATAGGCCTTTAGGACCCTTTATTATGCATCTCAAGGCATATTTTAATAGAAATCTTGACATAGACCTCAAATAAACTTAATTTCTTCTCTTCCCGACATTTTCTCTCTCTAAAAAGGCCCTGTGGGACCCATATGCCACCTTGGGTGTATGAGTCCCACTAGGTGGGACCCATATGCCACAAGTGGCATATGAGTCCCATTTGGCTCCTTTTTTGAGTTTTGAGTGGGAAATTAGGGTTTTAAATTCAAACTTTATGGATGTGGACCTCTGGAATATAATAAATGGTCATTTGGATGCATTTCCTATATAAACAAGCTTTCAAATCCTTATTTCACCTAAGAAAGATTAAGCATTCATGATTGTGAACCCCTAATTCGAAGTGCCTACAAAAACACAACAACAAACAATGTTAGAGAGTTATTTTGTAAGCATGAACAAGGATTCCCCATGAAATCCATTCACAAAGCTAAAAATAGGAAATAAAACAAAGAAAACAATGAAGAACATAATGGAAGTATGAAATCCTAATTTAGCATGCAAACACTTGATCCCATGGGGGAGTTGGTGCAAATAGGTGTGTGGAGATTTTCCCTTTCCCAACTCCTTGAATGCAAATGTTGATTGAAGATGATTGATCCACTTGATAAGTCCCTCAATGAGCTCCAAAATCTGCAATAAACTAGTTAAGAAGATGGATGGAATTTGAGAGATATTTGTGCATAATAACTTTGCATAATTGTGGATGATGAAATGCATGGTGAAGCATTCTATTTATAGAATGTTGAAATGGAAACAAAGCCAAAATAGAGCAATGTGGGACAAAGATTTGGCCAATGGAAAAATGCCACTTGTCCAAATGTGATTGGGTGAGGAATGAGCAAGTTTTGACAAATGTGCCAATAAATGCATTTTTTGAATTTGAATTTGAGAAAAGACATGTAAGAGGGGGAAAGAAAATTGCATTAAATGCCCCTTGGCTCAAGGCAAGGACATGTAAGAAGAAGTAAATGTCCTTGTTGGAAGGACTTGTAAGAGAGAGTAAATGACATGTTGGAAGGACATGTCATTCAAATTTTAATTTGAAATAGAGATCATTCCTCCAAAAAGATGCTTTGTTGAGGGAAAATGAAGATTTAATAAATCAATAAATTGATTTATTTGTGCAAGTGGAGATATCTAGAGAATGCAAGTGGGTGAGATTAGTACTTTAATCATGGTTAGATTAAATAAATGATGATTATGTTAGTTTAATGATGATTAGGTGAGTTGACTTATTTTGACTTAGATTTTTGATTAATTTAAATCAAACAAGAGAGGAAATGATTTATCGAGTTTAATTAAATAAACATGTTTTGATTATTTAATTAAAGAGATTGAAGAAAATTAAATAAGATTTTAATTTATTCAATTTAATAGATTGACTTTAGAGATTTAATTAAATAAAATTAATTATTTAATTAAAATAGGGATAATTAGATCAGATGAATTGATTTAATTAACAAGGGAAAGTGACTTAATTAGACAAAATAATTTATTTAATTAAGAGACGAATATTGATGAATTTAATCAGATAAGGGAATTTGATTAAACAGTTAGACCGAGGGATGATTTAGGAAGAAACGATGTTAGTAGATCAGAGTTAGATGCGCAATGTCAACTTGTACATTTTGCGTGTCTACATTTTGCCCCTCTTTGAAGCAATGTACTTGTTGCATTGATTCAAAGAATGATCTTGTCATGATCAAAAAAAAAAAAAAAATCTGATTTTTCAAATGCCCCACTATTGCCCTAGTGAGAAGAATTGCACTGGTATATTGCCCCCTCGAGATGTTGAATGGGAATGCCAATTGCCAATCAAAATCGTGATAAAAATGCGAGAGGAGTGGTTGATGTAGATGAATGGACATTCATTAGCTGTGGGTAGCTTCATGTACCAATTGGGATAGAAATGTTAGTAAAGATAGAAGAATGTGATAGAAGAATGAAAGAATGAGATGATCATGCAAATGGTGATGACTACTTGCCGTGGAGTTGGGATTTTCAAAGGGAAAATTTCCTTATGTTTGATAATACACGCAGTACGATGCATCAAGGTATCGAGAACCAGGATGGCGTTGTACCTAGTGTGATGGACTTTGACTTGACAAATCGGATAGGAGTATTCTTGTTCACACCTGACATATGGAACCCTGTCCAGAAAATAGTTCAAATATTTCAAATATCTCAGACCAAAACATAGGAAGGCGAGCCTTTCTATGTGGTCAACAAGAAACTTAAAACACCCTCGCTACAGACTAAACAAAAGCATGCATGACCAAGGTTATATTACAAAGATATCCAACAAGCACAGCAGACAAAAGATAATGATCGTTGCCCCATTCCTATCTCTCTAAATCCTTCGTTCAGACATCATCGAGAGGTCCTTGGAATGAGCCCAATGAGATAAATCAAACAAGATAAAGTAAGTGAGCAAACAAACTAATGTTCTTCGTACCGTTAGCCAAGAGAAACGATGTTTCGAAAGATGGGAGCCGAAACTTATTGCCAAAAGATAATGTCCATTGTCGGAACGGATCCTAGGACATGTTAATGACACGTCATTTTGTTTACCCAAAGTGGTTGGTTTGATAAAAGTGCCCATTGTCGGAACGGATCCTAGGACATGCTTTTATCAAACGATGATGAAATTGATTTATGATTTATATGCCATTGATAAGAAAAGAGTTGACCAACTTGCTTGCTGACTGACCTATACTTGAGATTTTGACAGTTTAGGTTTTCACATTTGACTGCTAGACTTGTTTCTGACTATTTTACCAAAGGTTGAGGGTGATGACGATTTATTATGGATGATTGATTATCGCGAGTGTAAGCGAGATGAGGCGGATGGATTTTTTTCAAATATTTGGATGTTTTTGGAGTTTGCAATGTTTTGAGGCTATTTTTTTGGTATTTTTTGAGATTTTCGATGTTTTGATGTTTTTGGATTTTGCATGATTTTGAGATTTGGACATGTGATGATATCAATGCTTTGTTTTGGATTTTTTTCAAGACCAAGTGAAGGTTGATTGATCGGATCAATGGATTGACGATGATAACATTTTTGAGGATACACAACAATGTAAGGATAGTGTTAGGCAACATAAGGATTAGGATGGATATCCCAAGATGATGAGGGATTGATTGGATTTTGATTGATCAGGATTTGATGAAGGTTGATTTGGAACAAAAGTTGTTTTAGATGATTTGATGTGACGTTTGAAGTGTAAGTTAGATGCAACTGATAGTGATTATTTGGATCGATGTTTGATGAAAGATGAAGCGTGATAAGGAATGCCTGCTTGTCAAAATATGCCATGGGCTAGTGATTATGTGGATTTTTGCTCATAAGTGGTGGACCAATTTGATTTCACGTCTTCCAATGTTCGGATCGCCACATAAGTTGGAGTGACATGTAATCAAGATTTATTCTCGGGCAAGATGTTATTCCCAAATGTCTAGCAAATGTATGGAGTGTGATGGTGGATGGTTGATAGGCGATGGATGGATGGATATGGGTGTAAGCATGCAAAAGGATGCCAACGATTATCTTGCAATAAGATAAGGTATTCGGATAAAAAAATGCTCATTGGATAATGCTTCATGGCTTAGATAATGCTGCATAGGATAGGATCAATGAAAACGGACCCATGTCAAGATGTTTTACCGTAAGCAAGCGTAAAGTGTGCCCCAAACTTCATCAAGATCAAGATAACTTGGATGATGGATGCAGATAGATGAAAATGGATTGGATCAATGGTTTATGGATGAATGGATTTATTATGGCTAAGATAGATGGAATGTTGGATTTATTACAGATGGGATGAGATGCTTTCACCGAGTGCGTATTTAATTTAGATACCAATTCCACACATGATGCCTATATTTTCCAGGTTTTCATCATGGTCTTGCCCAAAGTGCCACCGTAGTGGTTTTCACTAGAGGATGATTTTTCATCGCTTTCAATCATTTTCTGATTTTTTTTTTTTTTTGGATTTTTGGTTTTTTGATTTTTTGATTTTTTCTAAAAAAGACTATGCCGAACCACCGGGTGGTGTTGATGTAGATGCCCCTATCATGACGCAAGCATTGATATCCCTCGCCGGGCTTGAAGAAGCCGCTTTGCCAAGATAATGCACTTGAATACAATTTTGATTGACCGCTTCATTGATACCGAGTTGACTTTGTTCCAGCATCGCCATAGATTGCCTCAATCCTTATGATGAAGGGTTGTTGCCAATACACTAATATGAGAATTGGATATCATGCATGGAGGCATGGATGGACCGCTTAGGAATAAGAGAGATGGATTGGCTGGCTACTTGGAACCTTGGACTTCAAACTTGGGAAGATGAGCAATGATGGGTGGATATGGAAGTGTGGCCATGGAATTAGGGGACCAACCGCTGATATACCTTTGTATCGTTGTTTGAAAAAAGCCTCGCTTTTTGCTTTGTGGACATCCTTGATGGATACTTTTCCCTTTTTTTATTTTTCCTCTCCTACGCTTTTAACTGATGGGTGGAGTTTGATAGGGATAATATTTCCTTTGTATTCTTCGCATCCATTTGTATTTGATTTGTCCATTATGATTTTCAGCTTCTTTTTCTTTGATAACATTATTCGTACTTTGATTCAAATATTTCCTTTGATTTTGGTCCCAATTCATGGATGGGTGATGGGTGGATGAAGATTCATGGCGTAGTTGGTTGTAGTATTGGCATCAGTTTCATCATAAGGACTCTTCGTGCTCCCTATGTTGACTTTTGCTTGAGACAAAGTTGCCCCCAGTATGGTAGAAGTAGTACCCTCATGCTTTGATTCTGCATGTTCCAAGATCTCTTGTTTAGAATGCACTCTCTGATAAATGACCAGCGTAGGTGACGTTTCAATTCTTGCTTCTATTTTCATCTTGTTTCCTTGGGTGGATAATGATGGATATCTTTATTCATGATGTCCTCAATCTGAGGTTGGGACATATTTGATCCTGATGTTGACAACTCTATTTGATTGTAGGAGTTAAGAATCTTCTCTTTTTGTGTAACACAATCTTGTTCTAGATGAAGATCATCTACGTGTCCATCTATAGAAAGCATCTCATGGGTAGATGGAGGACTATGTGCTATATGGATATGATCATCTTGCATAGATAGGAGAGTGTCCATTAGATCATTGTAGTATCTTGTAGATACGAATTCTTGATCTTGATTTATTTCGAGGTTGCTCTCGACATGCTTTGGACCAGGTTCTTGACATGGGGTAGCTTCAAAGGATGGATTGCTTACAAAGGGTTTTTGGATGTTTTCATTAGACATGGTAAGTGGTTCAATATCCCCAAATGTCAAGTTCAGGGTTCATTCCGTGTCTGTAACCATGAGGTCGAAGGGTGTCAATATGTCTTGGAAAGGACCATTGCTAGACCTTGGTGAAAGATTTTGATCATGCTTTGAAATAAATTTTTGAGATATGTCCTCTAACTCATTAGGTGATGTGGAGACATTTTCAATATGATCATAGGTCAATGGATCATGCATGAAGGTGTTTTGGGGTGTTTGAATCATTGGTTCGATGGATGAGTTGTTTGGTGCATTGTTTGATGGTATCGATATGTTCTGGTGGGCGAAGTAGGCTTCTACTTGCTTTTGTATGAACAACACTTGTTGTTCATTTTGTTGTTGTTGCGCTAGGATTTGTGCTTGTTGTTGCGCTTTTTGTTGTTCCCACAATGCTCCTTATTGGGCTGCCAGTTCTGCTGCTTCTTGCTGCTCTTGGTATTGTTCTAACGCTTGTTGATATGTGAGTTGTTGGGCTTCTTGTTGTTGTGCAAAGTACTGCACTTGTGCTTGCGCTCGTGCTTGGGCATCTTGGGCATCTTTTGTAGCTTGAGCAGCTTGTGCGGCTTGTGCAGCTTGTGTAGCTCGTTGTTGTTGTTGCAACAAACCTTGGGCTTGTGCCGCTTGTTGTGCTTGTTGTTGTTGCAATGATGTTTGAGCTTGACTTTGCTGTGAAGCTTGAGAAGCATGCATGGCTATAGGCGCTTGCTGAATTGTTTGATATTGTTGGAGCAATTGTTGGTATGCTTTGAATGCAGCATTGTAATGGCTTACTTGGCTTGGTCGCAATGGTGGTGGTGGTGGGATTGGAATTGTGTTGGATGGAGTGGTGAGAGTTTGAGATGCACTTAGAGCATGGTGGTGGTGGGAGGTTGCGATGTAAGGGGTGTGATGGGGGTAGTGGAAGTTTGAGGTATAGTGGATGTAGTGGTTGGAGTGAATGTGGTGATAGGTGCATTTGGGATGGGTGAAGTGATAGGAATGGTGGGACTAGGTGAAGTGGTAGGAATGGTAGAGATGAGCGAAATAGTGGGTCTTTGAGAGACCATATTTTGATTAGCTATCATGCGTTGGTTTGATGTGGATGGTGTGTTTGAAAGATGTGATGTACCCCCTTGGTTGGATGAATTGATTTGGATGGGGTGATTTATGTTAGGGAAAGGTGGAAGTTTAGGTAAAGGGGAGATCCCTAAACCAAAATATGGTGTTGACGTGGTGGGAGGTGTGAATGGTTTGAATGGTGGAAAATTTTCTTGTGCAAATGAAGAGACAAATCCGTAAGGTCTCTCTATTTCGGATGAGCTTGCTTGTACCAAAGGTCTAGACACTTGCGTGTCAAGGGAAAATGATGAGGTGGTATGGTAAGGAACCTCAGATGTATCGATAAATCCAAGTGGGTTGTAAAGTGGATTTTGATGCGTGTTGAAGAGGGTATCATCCTCATTGATAGTAGGTTCTATGGCGGTAATGGAGGTGGTCGATTGTGGGAGGGTGTTTTGGTCATTTGGTACAAGAAGCGCATCCTCAACAGTGTTGAGAATTGATGGATTTATTTTAGTCATTGCGCGAAGAAACTTTTGTAGTTTTGGTTGTTTGAGCATCTCAAGAACTTCTTCCTCACTTAGTTCTGTTGGTGTGATGTCTTCCACCAAGACCTCTTTTTGTGGATCGTGTGTAGTGATAGTGAGGTCTGGAAGTGGTGTGTTTTGGATTTCTGGAATGTTTTGGCTTAGATCACTTGTGGTTGATGTTTCTTGATTTAACTCCATGTTCCTCTTGTGTTGTGATCTTGTTTGAACCATAAAAGAGCAAACTAGGATGTGTAAAAGATCAAAGATGTGAAGATGAAAGGTGTATGATATATGGATGAGAATGGAAGTTTTGAATTTGTATTGAAAATCTTGATGTGATGCTAGGTACTTTGGGTTTGCTTTGATTGATGTTTGTTTGATGTTTAGACTTTGAATTCTGTCTTTTGAATGTTGATGTTTGAGCAAGAGATATCCCCAAGATGTTTGGATGATGATCTAAAAAAGATAACTAATGCTCATAAAGGATAATTTGATTTAGGAGTGAGAATAGGATGTGTCTACTCACAAGCTAACCAAAAGATAATCCAAATTAGTGATGGGAGAAGGATGCATCTATCCACCATTAATTTGAACAAAGTGATAATTCAACTAAGCATGTGCAAAAGGATTCATTCACACACACTTGAGTTGAACAAGTTTGATGTTTGATGTTTGAAGAATTCAAAGTCTCATGTTTGAAAAGTTTTGATGTCTACCAAAGGAGCCTAGCATAGTTGTGTCAAGATTTTCTCAAAATGTTGGTGAGATGTTTATGGTTGATGATGTTTTTGATGGATGAATGTTTGTTTTGATCTTAGAATGACCCTAGTTTAGACTTTTTTTTAACAAGACCAAGGTATTGAAGAACATGTTATGCCCTAAGCAAGGTATCCAATCCCTTGAAACAATCTTGGATTTTGTGTGTAGTAAAATGAATATAAAGTGGGGTTGTCTCTTGAAGCATGTCTATAGAAATTAGCCAACAACTTTTCTCTAAAATCATATAACCTTTTGAGTCTTTGTTGATGTTGTTTTGGGCTAAGTTTCTTTTTCTTGGTTTTTTGTATCTTGATCTTGTGAGAAATCATTGAAAAGACATGTGTGGGGCTCAATTGCTTATCTTTGCTTTTAATGACTTCTTTTTACCAAATACACTTTCTTGATTATGTTTCAAACTAAAGATGTCCTATGTCAAAATTCCTTTTCTTCCCACAAAGTGTTGTGTGGGAGTTCCAAGAAATTGAGGCAAAGGGATTTCCTAGGTTAACCCTAGTTAGAGCAAATGACGATATAAATTCAAGTGTGAGAAACCTCTAAGGACATAATCCCAAGGGAAGGCAACAACACTTAAATTTGTCAAAAGGTATTTGCTCTATCAAAAGGGGTTTGAAATTTGCATGATCATGTTTAAGTGTTTGTTTTCCAATGTTTACGAACAAGCATGTGTTTTTGTAACCCAAAAGCATGTACAATCCTATGGATGTGATAGACAATGTTTGTTGAGTCCCCACTTGGACAAGTCCAGCTACGCCTACTTTTAGCGGATGGTTAGATGCTTGACCCCACTGGCTCCCCTCCACGGCACTCACTTATATGGGGCAGCCAAGCACCAACACCCATGAAACTCCCATGGCATGCTTTCCATCTCTACTAAAAGCTGTAAAATTGTGGGGCGGCTTCAGAACGACCGTTCTTGCACCAACAAACAGATAGGATTTTGGCCTTTTCTAAACAAGGGTTTTAATAAGGACTTTCCGTTTGTAGGAGTTGATCCAACATGGCAAGAGTCCCCTTTCGGATCCATCTTGTCGGAGTCAACCGTGTGATAGTGGCGTTTCTTCAATATCCACATTTATATCGGTGGAAATACTCTCTTGGCTTTAAGTGTTGTTCTGGGTTGAAAATTCGTTCCCTTGGGTGAGTACTTTTCCCCAGGGCCCTCTCTAGGATAAACAAAAGCAAATGAAGAACAATATTAGTAACTTCGATCCAATCACAGCAGGCAACAGGAGAGAGAATATCTGTAACAAAGCCCCCCTCACACTTTCGCACAATGGTTTGTTCAATTTAAGCCCAAATCGAAGTGTGGAGATTTGCTTTATCTCAACCCAAAGTCATGGAAAGACCTTTTGATTCTCAAGATCGCTATAAAAGCGTGAGAGAAGCGCATACGTCCTTTTCCAATGGCTTTAGTCTAAGTAAGCCCTCACAAACAAACAAAACTCCACTTGTTCTTTTTAAACCCTCAAAGCAATGATGATTTTGTTTTAAAGCACCAAATGAAGTGTGAGAAATTGCCTTGTTCAATTGTTAATCCAATAAACCAAATCTAGTAAGTTGTGATCCTAAAGTTTATTTTAGCCTTTGCAAGAAATGGAAAAGGTTCTTTTCAAGCCTAAATGAAAACTAGTGTCCTAAGAAGGAGAAGGATGACAAATTCTTTGAAGAAGTGTTAAACAAACACTTAAGTGTTAAAAAACACTTTGATTAGATAAAATATCATCCCCATGCTCCCCTTTCTTTTGATTTTGATTTCCAACCTGCAAAAGTGATCAAAATGTTATATGAGATCAAGAAAAACAAAAGGATATAGTGGTTAGATGAATCATTTACCAAAACACCCTAAAACTTAGCCAAGTTATCATGTGTTCTTACTTTAAATGAAAATTTGAAAATTTTAACTAATTTATAGTTAAGAAACACTTACACCATTGGATATCTTACGAAATTCTACCCTATTTCAAAAAAAAAGCATCAAAAAATACCTTCGTATGACCAAGATATGGTCATTTTAAAAATTGCCTCATGGGCGCTAAAATAGTGATTATGGGCGCTGCAGTAATGATCATAGGCACTGCAAGAATGATCAAGAGCACTGCAGGAATGATCAAGAGTGCTGCAGGAATGATTAAAGGTGCTATAACAGTAATCATGAGCGCTATAACAATGATCACGGGCGCTGCAAGAATGATTAAGGGCGCTATAACAGTGATCACGGGCGCTAAAACGCGGATTTATGAACAGAACTATAAAAAAATGGCAAAAATTTTAAAAACTTGTTAGAATCTGTCGATCAGCCCTCCTTCTAGCGCCAATATGTGAACCCCTAATTCAAAGTGCCTACAAAAACACAACAACAAACAATGTTAGACAGTTATTTTGTAAGCCTGAACAAGGATTCCCCATGAAATCCATTCACAAAGCTAAAAATAGGAAATAGAACAAAGAAAACAATGAAGAACATAATGGAAATATGAAATCCTAATTTATCATGCAAACACTTGATCCCATGGGGGAGTTGGTGCAAATAGGTGTGTGGAGATCTTCCCTTTCCCAACTCCTTGAATGCAAATGTTGATTGAAGATGATTGATCCACTTGATAAGTCCCTCAATGAGCTCCAAAATCTGCAATAAACTAGTTAAGAAGATGGATGGAATTTGAGAGATATTTGTGCATAATAACTTTGCATAATTGTGGATGATAAAATGCATGGTGAAACATTCTATTTATAGAATATTGAAATGGAAACAAAGCCAAAATAGAGCAATGTGGGACAAAGATTTGGCCAATGGAAAAATGCCACTTGTCCAAATGTGATTGGATGAGGAATGAACAAGTTTTGACAAATGTGCCAATAAATGCATTTTTTGAATTTGAATTCTGAGAAAAGACATGTAAGAGGGGGAAAGAAAATTGCATTAAATGCCACTTGGCTCAAGGCAAGGACATGTAAGAAGAAGTAAATGCCTTGTTGGAAGGACTTGTAAGAGAGAGTAAATGACATGTTGGAAGGACATGCCATTCAAATTTTGAATTTGAAATAGAAGAATATTCCTCCAAAAGATGCTTTGTTGAGGGAAAATGAAGATTTAATAAATCAATAAATTGATTTATTTGTGCAAGTGGGAAAAGCTAGAGGATTTTGAAGATTAGATTAGATTTGATCAAGATTTGATCAATTTAATGAAGATTAGGAAGTTTGACTTGTTTTGACTTAGATTTTTGGATTAATTTAAATCAAACAAGAGAGGAAATGATTTAATGAGTTTAATTAAATAAACATGTTTTGATTATTTAATTAAAGAGATTGAAGTAAGATTAAATTAAATAAGATTTTAATTTATTAAATTTAATAGATAGACTTAAGAGATTTAATTAAATAAAATTAATTATTTAATTAAAATAGGGATAATTAGATCAGATGAATTGATTTAATTTAACAAAGGGAAAGTGACTTAATTAAACAAAAATAATTTATTTATTTAAGTAGTGAATATTGATGAATTTAATCCCGGATAAGAAATTTGATTAAGCAGTTAGACCGAGGATGATTTAGGAAAGCGATGTTAGTAGATCGAGTTAGATGCGCGAAATGTCCAACTTGTACATTTTCGCGTGTCTACAATAATAGTTTCCTAGAAGATAACAAGAAGAAAGAAAAAAAGGGAAGAAGAAAAAAATTAAGGTATACCAAAATGTGAGCACATTATAACGTGCTCGTATTTTGTCAATGCATTCAAATAACACAAGCACATTATAACACACTCATGATTTTTCTTGCATTTGGAATCCCCAAGCCTTTGGCTTGGATTTTTTCTTTGGATTTCCAACCCAAAGGCTTGGAGGGCTTTACCAACATCCAAAGACATGTTTTTTTTATATTCTACAAAATTTCACATAATCTAATGCACGTGTTTCAAGGTCGAACAAATCAAACACCTGGGTAATGTTAGGCTCTCTCTTAGCTATCTAACAATGTAATTTTTTTCACATTTTGACAATATTAAGCCTTTGATCTATAATTTCTTTTGTTTATGTGTCTATTTTTTGGAAAAAACCAGTGTTTGGTGTTTTTTTCGTTATAAATTAACCATTCATCAAAATTTCAAATAAATTACATTTTTAGAAACTATACTCCGTTCTACACATACTAAAAAAAATTGATTAGTTTTAAAAATTTATAGGGGTAGCTTGGTCAAAATTTTATTTTTCAGGAAGTGTCCATTTTGAAATTTAGTAAAAAATTAAATATTCATTAAAAAATTATCAAAAAAATGGGGCATAAACTACATACTATTAGCTAATTTCTCATCAAAGCGATTTTAAGAATACTAAAAAATGTTAACCTTTTGAGGGAGCCACTAAAGTTGCTATGTTATTTTTTTTGACAAAAAAAACACCAATTCTTGTGGCCCCCTCTTTTGAACCCCTTAATCTCTACCATTTTCAAAAAAAAAAATAGTTTAGAAAGTAGACTCTAAGCACTACGATCCTTTTTTTTGTTTCATCTCAAAATTTTGAGTGTAACTATCCTCAATTTCATGTCCAAGGTAAGTATTTCCCAATTCTAGAAAAAAGGTGGCCACTTAAGGCCCCTTTTTGGCCCCCCATCTTTTTACACTTACCCATAAATTGATTATAATAAAATTTTAGGGTGAGAGTGTTCATCCTACATTTTTTGGCCCTTAAAATCTCAGTTACATAGTCATCTCAAGTCCACATGCATGTAATTAATAAATAAATAGTAAATATAGCACATGTAAACATTTTTACCTTGTATGAATGGTAATCATAAAATTCATATTGGATAATGAACATGTGGATGATGGAAAATTTACATTAGGACCTCTAGATGAGAGTGATCATGCAACTTTCACTGAGGTAAGCTTAACTATTTTTAATCATTATGTTTGTAAATAATACTAGGTATATTTCAGTAAAATAATGTTGTTCTATTTTATTTAAACATTAGTTCAAACTCCTCATGATATTCATGGAAAAATGGAGGTGGAATTGTTGTGGTAATTTTATCTTTGATACCTTTGATAAAGGTTTGAGCCATATTAGTAAATTGCATATTCTATTTCTTATTTTATCTCATATCTATTAGTGTAAATTTTGATGGCATTCATTTGTAGTCTATTTTTTCTTTTTTTGATGCTTTTCACAAGGGGGTCACAAATCCATATCGTGCACTTGCCCCTTAGATGGATGTAGAGAGGAAATGATTAATTTAGACAATATATTAATTAGATGGTGGTAAGTGATTATTCCCTTATATGTCATTGTATAATTCACTTTTTCCATAGTGATGTGTATATTTTAGAGATGAGGCCAAGTAAGTGGATTCAAAAGTAGTAGTCATCACTTGTCTCTCCATCTACTCAACAATCAAAGGGTAATTGACTCTTTCATTTTAGTGAAGAGGACTAATTATAGTATAAATTAGTTCTATGTCTATATGGATTTTTGTACATGTATTTTTGTATTACCAACATGTGACATTGTATGCTTATTTAGCTTTGTTGTAAGCCTATATTACTTTCTTGTAGATTTATATTATAGTTTTACTGACATATAACATTTTATACCTATATAGCTTTCTAGATAATATAGATTTATTTTCTTGATGTTGTTTATATTTGCTATGAAATGATTATTACATCATACACATTTGATGAACCTTTTAATTTTGTATGATTGAAGATAGATAAATAATTAAAAAGAGAATGCACTTAAGATACATATTTATATGTATCATTTAGGAGTGTGGACACTGATTTTGGGTGTCCAAAGTTTCTCTAATTCTTCTAGGGTTTTTCACCTAAAAGGAGAGAAATGGTCCCAAAATGCAAATGTCTACACTCAAGATTAATGTAAAATGGATGTAATGTGTCTAACTATGATGTATAAGTGCAATAAACTAAAATAAATATGACTTATTTATGCTAAATCTAAGAAATATGAAGTGTTGGAAAACACATTGTGATATACACACATGTGATAAATAACCTAGAATGCAAACAAAACTAGACAAAAAGTTATGAAAAAAAACTGTGTGCACCTAGAGGTTGAAAAAGGATGGCATGAAGGTATGGGATCTTGACAAAACTATTTCAAAATTCAACTAGGACACTTGTGCCAATCTAGGCGGCTTAGTCTTAGATCTGGAAAAACTGCTCTGGAGCCCGTTTCAGCCAAATGGGTATCCAAATCTACATAAACCTTTGAAAAATAGGTTCATTGGGACTAATTCACCACTATTGGTGACTTATTCCACTTCTTAATTTCTAAAAAAATTGAAAATGGAAACAAAAGCCCTTGGTCTGCTCTTCGGCTCTTAACAGGTGTCCACTTCTGAAATTCTACTTTTCGGACCTGAAAGTGACTTTTAGTTGATATTTTAGCTTGGTCAATAAGGAGATGTCTTTAACAAGTATTCAACATTTTATTCAATGATCTTCAAACCCTTAAAGTTCCTAAATCTGCAAACACACAAAGAGAGAAGGAGAAAATATTGATTGTTAGGGCATGGGCGTTTGCCTTGGTCAAACCCCTTTTTAGGTAATTAAACCAAAATAGAGAAATAATTTAATGAAGCATGAAACAATGGATTTAATACCTTTCCATGATGATTAATCTTGAATTTCTACAACATGTATGAATATTCTACCCTTGAATGCCCTAGAAAGCTATCTTGATGTCTTAGAATGTAAAAACCCTAACTTGCTTGACTTGAGAACTTGATGAATGATGGATGAATGGTGATGAGTTATGAATTAGAGTTTAGAGGCTTGTATTTATAGGAAATTCACCTTATTTTCCCATTAATTGGATCCCTAAGGCCAACATGAAAGAGAAATAAACTTAAATTCCAAAATTTCCTACTCAAACCTCAAAAATAGGCCAAATTGGACTAAGTCACCATGTTGGGTGACTTAGTCCCACCTGGTAGGGACTCATTCACCTAGATGGGCGACTTAGTCCTAAAGGAGCCCTTTTGACAACTAGAATGTTGGGGAATGAGGAATTTCAGTTCTTATGTTGATTTCATTGGTTATTTGATCAAATTAAGCCTTGGGATGCACAATATGGGGCCATAGGGGCATATTAATGATAATGTAAAGGTCAATTAGGGCTTGAGACACAAAATCCAATGTGAAAGTGTGATTAAATACACTTTAGAACACAAAAAGAGGTCCACATAGCCTAGAAAGGCACAATATATCCAATGTGAATGTGTAAGACACATTACAACACTAGATTAAAGTTAAGTTTGATTCACATGCCTTCTAGATTAATGTGAGAATACATTTTTTAATGTTGAATTAGGGGAATTTTAGGTCCATTGAGTCTAGAGAGGCATGAAAGTCTTTTACAACACCTTTACAAGACATTGTTAAATTCATTTTATTTAGTTTGCAAGGGTCCAAGACCTAACGTGGAAGTTTAAAACACTTCACAACACCAAATCAGTTCCTCATTAAGTCCAATTTATCATCAATTATTCCCATATCAAGAAAAGTATACACTTTTTGGTGACACAAGGAATTTCTAAAACATTTCTTTCATGTAAACTAATTTCTTTACTTCAACTAGATTGGCCCATAAAATTAGACCCCTATTATTTTAGGGTGATGAATTTATAGATAGAGAATATAATCAAGCCTCATAAACCAAGTTCATTTGTAAAGAACTACAAAAATAATTATAATTTCTAGAGAAAAATGAACTTATTATTTTCCTTAAAAGCTCAAGCTATCCATGGATCCAACTATAAATGGCATTAACATGTGAACCTCAACATGTTCTTGATTCTAATAAAATTAAATTAAAGTACTTATTTATAACTATCACTTGATTGATCTAGTAATACTATACTATCCAGCTACTACTCATATAATGATAACACCAAGCGCATTTATTTGTGTTACTTGACCATCATGATAAACCTCATGGCACCAAGTAACACTTTATAAATGTCACATATATGCTTCTCTTATAGCAAACCCCCAATTGTGTTCATAAGGGTTACATTGTAGCTACGATTAATGATTATACCCTAGCCCCATCATGTAACAAGTTAATAAGTCCTCTTTACTAAGGTCAAAAGGGTTATTTTTCCACAAAATACAATTTTTTTAGGGTTATGATTCTTATGTTTAAGTTTTGGGTTTAGGTTTTGAGTATAACCTATTTATCTTTAGGTTCAAGTAGTGACTTTAAGTTTTTGATAATGATTTTTTAACCAATAGTATTATTCTATTCTATCTCTATCATTTTAGTTCTAAAATAATAGATAAAAATCAACTCAAATTTCATAATGTGTACTTGTGGTTAGTTTTTGCATATATTCACTTCTCATACATGGTCAAAGTTTGACAAGATTATTGCATTATAATCCACAAACATTCACTTCCACTAAATCATTATTTTAAGTTATTTCAAATGTTCACCTTTGATAAAATGCCTACTTAAAGTTTCAAAAAATAGAGAGTACTTGAAATTCAAATAGTTCAACTATTACATAGCAATCCAAACTTTCTTCTAAAATATAAAATTTTACAAGTTTTAAGATAAAATCAATCCCCATTAGCATCTATGTAAATACATTGCATTAGTTCTCCTTTATCACATGATAAAACTTATATGTATTGCACAATACCATGTTTTCCTAAATAATTAGCAATATTTTAAAATATTGTCTCAAGACTCATTTTGAAAATAACAATAATATGGATAATGATCTTCCCTAAATAATTTAATATTTATTTGTTTCCTCATGAGGGCCTCTAAAATAACGCATTCCCTATGAGACATGTACCACATGTTACACCATAGATTCACCATGCATGTGGAATCGATCACCAACATCATTCTATTTTCAAGCAATCATATGGATTGTGTGTCCAAAGCTGAAGGTTCATATTTTTTGTATTTCATGGATGAGAAGCATACACTATTAGGTAACCCATGGTTCTCATCAATGGTAATTGCAAACCTACAAGCATGTTGAAGAATTGGGATTTTAAGAGATTGTCTCAGTACAATATATCCTAGAAGAAAAAATATGTGTATTGACACCTTTACACTTTTCTCAAATATGTTTGAAATAAAAAATGTGTATTGAGACCTTTACATTGATCTCAAATGATGCATTTTTCAAGAATGTAATCATTATTGGCATGGTCAAATGCTCTAGAGTTAACAAAAAATGAGATAGGTTAAATTGTAAAGGGACCCAAAATCCACCTGTTGGTCTAGATGGAACATTCATAGGTTCCATGGATTAAGAGAATAAGAAAAAAAAAATTTGGAAATATTTTGATCTTAGGGATCTTCAGAGACTACCCTAATGTAATGTAGCTTGAAAGGATAAGGAGACCTAGGGAATTAACTAAGCCCTGCAATATCATTCACCCACACACCATGATGTTGGCATAGCTAGTTTTCCCCCATGACATATGGAATACAAAATATTCTTGTTGACACATTTACAATACTCTTAATGAAATATTTTTCAAGAATGCATTCATTATTGGCATGGTTAAATAGTGTTAAGTTGATTAAAATTGAGATAGATTACTAAAGAGGGACTTTGTGTCCACTTTTAGGCCTAGGTAGTATTAAAATAAAATTAGAATTGTAGATATATGTATATATATGTAGAGAGAGAGAGACAAAGACAGAGAGACAAAGAAAAATATATAGAGAGGGAGAGATATTGAGAGATAGGAATAGAGAAAGAGTGAGATAGAGAGAAGTAGAGATAGAAAAGAAATATGGAGAGAGGAAGAGAGAAAGAGGAGATGGGGAAATGTATAAAGAGAAAGAGAGAGAGGTAGAGATAAATAAAAAGGAAGGGAGATAGGGAGATAAGCTAGAGAGAGATGAAGAGATAAAAGGAGAAATATGGAGAGAAAGAGAGGTCTTTGAAGAGGGGGAGAGGGAGAGAGGAAGATTGAGGCAGATATGAAGATAGATGGAGAGAGGGATAAGGAGAGAAATATATTTTTCTTCATACAAATGCAAACACAATATTTAATGCACTTGCGATATAATGTGAGTGTATTATAACATACTCGTGGTATAATGCAAGTGCATTATAATTCACTTAAAATATAATACAAGCATGTTATAATGCACTTGATTTTTTATTACTTTGGGTATTTCCAACCCATAGGATTGGATTTATCTTGGGAATCCAACCCAAAGGGTTGGGCTTGCAGGTCTACACCTAAGGCATGCTTTTGTAAATTTAAAAAAATGACTAGATATCGAGCATGTTCTCCATCAAGTTTGAATGTCTTTCAATGTTGAGTTAAAAAAATTAAAATAATGTTGAGTTCTCTCTTATATTTCTAATCATGTAATTTTTTACATATTTCAAAAATGTTAAGGTTTTTTTCTTTAATTTCTTTTTCTAGCATCTCTATTTTTTGTTAAAAACCTACATATGGTATTTTTGGTTTCATTTTTTATCTATTCATCAAAATTTGAAATAAACTATATTTTACAAAATAGACTCTATTTTATACACATCCAAAAAATATTTTTGATTAAATTCCAAAAAAATTAGGGGGGGGATACTCAATTTTTCATTTTCGAGGATATTTCCACTTTGAGAATTAGTAAAAAGACATATATAGTCATTAAAAATTAGCAAAAAGGAAGGCATAAACTACATGGTGTTAGATAATTTCTCACTAAAGTGATTTTTGAAATACTAAAAAAAGTTAACATTTTATGGAGAGCACACTAGATGCTATGTTATATTTTTTGATAAAAAAGGAGCACTTTGTGTGCTCCTCATATTTGAACCCCTTAATTTCTCCACCATTTTAAAAATAAATAGTTTGGAAAGTAGATTCATACTATCTTCAATTTCTTATCCAAGATCATTTTTTCCTTATTTCAAAAAAAAGTGACCACTTAAGACCCCCTTTTGGTCCCCTATTTCCATGCATTTACCAACTAGAGAACTACATTGAAAAAGGTAAAGAAATTTTGGTTTGTAAGTTAAAGAAATATTTATATGGTATTAAGAAATTTCCTAGTTTTACCAAAAAAATAATACATCTTTGTTGGGACTAGGGTAACTTCTTAGTCTAAACTGGATCATTGCATTTATTATATGATGTGCACTGCTTGATTTTATTATTACATTATATATTGGTTATATGTTATTTTTTGGTAATAAGAAGGTTATGATTTACATGAATTCAATTCTCCTCTTTTAGCACACTTCAAGATGAAGGAATTAGGGGTGGTCAAGTCCATCTTTTGTATGGAGATCAAAAGAGATATAGCCAACAAAAAACTTTGTTTGGGCTAGAGTAAGTATGTGAACTCAATTTTGGAGAGATTTGACATGTCAATTTGCAAGACTTTGTGTGTTCCTATTTTAGTGAGGACTAAGTTATCAATTGAGTAGTGTTTAAATTCTTATAGAGAGATGGAGGATATGGCTAGATTACCTTATGCTAGTGTTTTTGGGAGATTAATGTATGTTATGGTCTACACAAGACTAGACATTGCCTAAGTAGTAAGAGTCCTTAGTCATTTCATTGCCAATATTGGATGAGTACATTTAGATGCAATTAAGAGGGTATTTATTTATTTGTGAGATACCTCAAATTAATCTAACTTTAATTATGGTAAATATATAAGAGACCATCACTTAGTGATTGTTCAAGTATTTTTAGATTCTTATTGGGCTAGGGATGTTGACAACAAGAGTCCACTATTGGATATGTTTTCACTATGTTTTGTGGTGTTATTAATTGGATGAGAAAGTGATATTTTATGGTCAATATATCCATAATAAAAATAAATTAAATAGTAGGTACTAATGCTTTTATGTAATCCATTTGCCTTAAATATTTACATGTTCAAATGTGTGGTTGATTCTAGGAGCTACTATAGTTTTGTGTGACAATCAAAGTGTTATATGTCTACTAAATAACCCAATTTTTTAGGAAAATACAAAGCATATTGATGTCTAGTACCATTTTTTATGACATGGCAGAGGATGGGAGGGTGGTGCTAGAGAAGTTTGACACTTTGAAAAATGCATCTTTAAGTAGAGATAAGGAACCCAAATATAATTCCCATGTTAGTAGGTGGAATATGACATGATTATGACAAGTGGAAATAATATGCTATTTTTATCTTGTGATCCCATCTTGGGATTTGGATGTTGATTTTATAACTAGGTGTTTGGACATCACTTTTTGGGTGGTTTTAGGTCATGGTTTCATAATTATCATTTTATTTTTTCATGTACTAATTCTCCTCTTAAAATTCTTCAGATAGAGGTATTGATATTGAGTTTGTAGGTGATGTTATGCTACCAAAACTATTCTAGGTCTCTACTTGGTGATTCTCTTATAAAGGCTTGATCTACAAGTGTAATGAAATTGTGTTTAGTTTACTAAATAATATATTGGGATACTTTAGAATGATAGTTTTATCTCTCAAAATAGTTTCCCCACATACACCTATATTGTGTATTTCCCACATATTGAATTTGTAATGCTCTTGGGGATCATGATCTGAAAACAGGCCCTTAAGTGGCAAAAAATTCAGAAAAATCAGTGTTAGGCAACTTGGCGTAAATATTTGAATAAGTTATCTATATTATTTCAAAAATATGTAAGAATAGAATTTGTAGAAAATTGAATGTAGTTTCTAAAATACTAGGTTTATTTAAAAATAAATAAAATCTATTTGGTGAAAATTTGAAATTTCAATGCGGTAGTACTTAAATTTCAAGGATAAAATAAGAAGTAGGTGTCTATCTAACCACCCTAACCACAATAAAATGATAATATTTTTTTATAATATTTTAGATATAA